>PVIC010011788.1:0-40823 GCA_004025085.1 Thryonomys swinderianus | reverse complement strand
AGGCTGGCCCTGAACTCACTATGGTGCCCAGGCAAGCCGCCGCGAACTCAGCAATCCTCCTGTCTCTGCCTCCCGAGTGCTGGGATTACAGGCGTGAGCCACCACGCCCAGCATTATATGTGGTTACCGGGGATTGAACTCAGGTCCTTGCGTTTGCAAGGCAGGCGCCGGAACCACTGAGCTAACCCTCCGGCCCCGTAACCTTATACTTTTGAGGCAGATGCTGGCATCACTGAGCTAAATCCTCTTCCTCGCTTCCTCTTTTACTGCATTTAAAATAGCTTGAAGTAGGCTATTAGGATCTTCTCAGGCCATCTAAAGAGTAAATTTGGGAGACTCTGAATTTTAAAAAATACTATTATTATAATCATCATTATTATTATTTATTTTTTGAGAAAGGGTCTTGCTATGTAGCCCAGGCTGGCCTCAAACTTACAGTGATCTTCCTGCCTCAGCCTCCCAAATGCAGGGATTATAGGTGTGCACCACCACACTTGGCTATTTTTTTTTTTTTTGAGACAGGGTCTCGCTTTGTAGTTCAGGCTGGCCCTGAGCTCACTATGTAGCCCAAGCAAGCCTTGAACTCAGCAATCCTCCAGCCTCTGCCTCCTGAGTGCTGGGATGACAGGCATGAGCCACCATGCCCAGCACTGTGGTATGTGGTACTGATTGCTGGTGGGCGTGAGTCACCATGCCCAGCACTGTATGTGGTTACTGGGATTGAACTCAGGGCCTTGCACTTGCGAGGCAGGTGTTGGAACCACTGAGCTAAATCTCTGGCCCCACACTTGGCTATTCTTGAATTTGAAAGGTATGAACATACTAAGCGAAGGTAGGAAAAAATACCAACAAAACACAGCAATAAACCAAAATTTAGGGCATTACCATTTTAAATTTGAAACAGAAGAAACAATATATTTTCAGAAAAAGACTAACAATAAATTCAGAGGTAAATTTTTGATGTTTTATGAACAGAGTTTTATCAGGTTCACCATAAGACAGAAAATGTGATATTCTCTTAAGGAAAACAAAACAGTAGAAAAAGGAAGGAACAGCTATAAAACCAAGATGTTACAGACCTGGGTCTAAAGGACATTCATTTAGTTTGGCAAATTCCGCCGGAGTCTTCCCTGTAAGGACACAGTTTGAGCTTCGGAGCATTATGGGCATCCTGTTTAAAAGAAAACAAAGGTACACATGTCACTGGCCAAAGCGGCGAAGCATTCCAAACTCTGGTGAGGGCCCGCATAACTGTGCACCACGCTGGCGAGCAGAGGGGCAGGTCGGAGAGTGGGAGGACAGAGCTTCCCGGCACAAGTTCCTCTAGCAGACACAAAGATCTCAGAGACTTGGCCTCCTTCCCTGTGCAGACGGCTTTCCTGGATGCCAGAAATGACAGCAACTCCTCACACACAGGGAGCAAATGGGACTCACGAGGCACCTGAACAACATGCTGCATCCACGGTAAGAATGGACATGACCAGAACGAGGCCAAGACGGAAAAAACAAAGGAACTAGGCATTCGTTTAATTTCAGTCTTGGAAGAGACTGACTAATAAAACAACTCTGACACAGTGGGATACAGAATTGGTAAACTGGAAAAAGCTCAGGAGATTTGATGGAGAATGCACTTCAGAAAGACAGAGACAAAGATGCGAAGAGGACAGGAGAGCCTGGGAGAACACAGCAAGGAGGCCCCCGGGCCATCAGACCTGCCGCGAGACGTCCTACTCAGTGACACACGGTTGAAAACTTGGACTCCCCCGGTAGCATCCAGCAAAATGAGTTCAAGAAAGCTACTCCCAAACATGCCAATCAAGACACAACACGGGAAAGCTGAGATTGAAAAGGTTACGGTTAGTAAGGGCAGAACACTCTGCTTCGCCAAGTTCTTTAAAGCATCACTCAGAATGATCAACGTGAACATATTTATGGGAAAATATCAAGTCACTATCGATAGACCTTCTAAAAGAATTTCCTCTTTCACTTTGTTTCAATGTTTTTGTCAGTTTTTACTTTCTGGTCATGTTTGCAGTACACAGTGCCTGCGCCTTTGCACACAACACATTTCAAGTCTTTTTACATCCCTTCTGCTCCCCCACAACCTGGTCCCACTCCCTTCTGCAAGAGATGTATTTCCCTACTTCCTACTCTCTTTATTTTACTCTTTATACTTTGGGTTTCTCATATAAAAGAAACGATCTGATATTTAATCTTCTACATCTGATTTCTTTCACATAGCATTAGGATCTGAAAGTGCATGCATTTTCCTACAAATCCTTCAAGTATATCCTTCTCTATGGTAACACAGTACTCCACTGTGTATAACTACCACACTTTCCTTCTCTATTCATCTGCTAATGGACAAACAGGCCACTTACAAAACTCAGTTATAGAATGTGCTGCTGTAAACATAGGTGTGCATGAGGCCCGATAACATGATGTCTTTAACTCTTGAGGAAGATTCCTACAAGAGGAACAGCTGGGTCAAATGGAATTTCTAGTTTTAGTTTTTGGAGAAATCACCATACTGTACCAGTTTACATTCCCATCAACAATGTAGAAAGGTCCCTTTTCTGCCACAGACTCCCCAAGATTTGCTATTATTTGATTCTTGATTATAGCCACACTTTCTGGAGTAAGATGGGTTATCAATTCATCTTTAAAGGTAGAAAATAAACACTGAATAAAAGTCTGCCATCAAATAAAAGTATGGTGAGCCAAGAAAATAGAAAACATACATAAATGTGAACAAATATCCCTGTAAGACAATAACAATTCCTTAGGTTCAAAAACCAGGAACGAAAAGTTGGCACAACAAAAGCATGAAACTCAGAAGGGATGTGTAAGAAGAACAGTGGTTAAGGACTCCTGCACTGCACTCACCTGAGGCTGCTCTGCTCACAGCTGTCCACAGGCTCTCTTCCCACCCTCTGCTCACCTGTGCAGCACCACGGCTAGATGGGCCGCACTGCTCATGGAACAAAGGGGTGTCTATGGATGCCTGGCGCTCCCCACAGTACCAGGACCAAACTCAAGACCTAGCGTGTGCCAGGCAAACACAGCCCCACTAAGCTACCTCCTCGGCTCCTCCTAGCCCTTCTGAGGCACTGGAAGAACACCTGATTGGGCGTTACGTGGACAAGGGGTGAAGTCCAGTACCACTGTGGAACTCTCAATACTGTGAGTCATGTCCATTTCTATATGAGAGTCATTATATTGCCAGTTGGGAAAAGCAGATTCCATAAGTGCTGCTCCTCTCTCCAAAGCTGTTCTGGGAAAATGAGTAATTTTTTCTTAAACACTGCTATATGGAAGAAGTTAAACTTCGGGAAAGCTGTACCCACCAAGAAGACCAGCCCCAGAGATTCAATTCTGTGTTCCCGACAGCCAGAGGCTGCAGGAGAAAGGAAAGTATTTTCTTCAACAACTTCTTCAAGGTGTTTGGAGACAGGGTCTCCTTATTTCAGGCTGGCCTTGAACTTCCTACTGTAACACAAGCTGGCCTCAAACTCACAACACTCCTCCTGCCTCAACCTCCCAAAGGCTGAGATTACAGGTGTGCCACTGTGTCTAGCTTCCTCCACTTTCTGGACACAGCTCCACAATTAATAATAACCACAACTCTGAGGGGGACATTGCCTGAGTGTTTAATGGGTTGACCCCTTGATTCACAAATAACCCATGAAATGGGGTCCTCCCCCACCTTGGGGGAGGAAATGGGGCAAAAGGACTCCAACAACTTGCTCAGGGCCCAGCCCACCCCAGGCTCACCTGCCAATGGGCAGGGCATTGCGGATGATCCTCTGGCTGCCCCGGGTGTATTCAATGTCCACTGTGATGGGGGCAGAGTAGGTCATGTCCCGCAGGCGGCACTGGAAGGGAACGAGACAGTCACGCAAGGCACAACTGCAGGGCACAGACTCCAGGGAAGGCTGCCACCATCCCACGCGGAGCTTCCTACCAGCCATGAAGTCCCGACAAAGCCACTGGGCCTGGCCAGTTCTTTACTGAGGACCCTGAGCCGTTGGCTCCCTTGGCTTTAGAACACTCAGATTGTCCCTTGAAAACTGAGTCTGGGAAAGTAACCCTCAAGGCTGGCAGGGTTGCTCTGAACAGTGAAGCAGAGCAGCAGGAACTAAGGCACTCATGTGAGCGCAAGTCGGAAATGCACCTGCACCTCCTCCCCAGCAAACTCCTCACTGTAACCCACCATTCACCCCGGGCCTAAGTTTCTGAGCCATCTGTGGGGGTTCAGAAATGTGGTGTGTGCTTCGGCCTTATACAGTGATGAGAACAAGTGAGGCGCTGCCTGGGCCCTGACCCAACTGACACAGGAGCTGCCCGGAAATCCCGGTGGCTCCCTGGGCGCATTCAGGGTTATCGGGTGGCTTAGAGTTTAAGAGAATTTCTCTCAACACCACCCTATCATTCATGGTGCTAAATCTTCTCTGGCTTCTCCTGAACAAAAAATACTTAGATTTAACTTCCTCTGGCCTTCACAGAAGTCCCTGAGATTTTAAAATGTTCGTATGTCTAATGCTAATGCTAACCAATGAGCACTGCTTAGAAACATCCAGGAGCTCAGCCAGGCCTCCTCGTGGGTGGGGTGCAGTGGACCTGGCACCCAGCTTCAGCTCTGCTCTGGCCTGGGCGGCACACGTCCCTCCCAAGGGCGGTCACGGACTCCAGCTTCAGCACAGTGCCTGCCCAACAGCACTGTGTCGATGGCATCTCCACACGTAGGTTTCACAGACTCACCGCAGAGCTGGCTTCAGGGAAGAACAGAACAGGATCCGCTCTGCAGCCTGCGTGGCGCCTCAGCCCTGCCCTCAGCCTCTCTCATCGCTAGATGAGCATGGGCAGCGGTCCTCGTGGCTGGCGACTGTCCCCCGCCGCCCACCAGCTCCCCACAGTCCAGATTCACCAACACCGTGTGCGCCCTAACCACAGCAACACCCAAGTGCGCTCATGATGGCAGAGATAGTGACTGCGATGAGGAGCAGGGCCTCGGGCTCCAGAATGACCCGCCACCCTGGGGCCTGCTCAGGCTCAGTGACACAGTGCGGAGGGTGACGTGGAGCTGCCGAGGGCCCGCGGGTCCTGGAAAGCTGGAGAGAGCCAGCAAGACAGGAGGGGCAGCACACCTGGGCGTGGGTTCTCCACAACCCGCCGCCCCACAGCCCCTCCAGTGCCTGCACATGTCTGCCCTCACAACCAGTCCTTCCTGGCGCATGCAGCAGCTGATGCTGTCTGCTCCGTGTTTTCTGACATTCATCTCCTTGCAAGAGGAAGAAGCTCTGAGGATGGGCACGGTGGGTGTCTCACTTCTAGCTTCAGTATTAAGACACGAAGGATTTAGTACGCTCACGGTGTCCCCAGTACTGCAAACACGTGCAACATAACTGTAAAAGTGAAACTGTATCTCTGTAGACTGTCTGCTTCTTGGCAACACCACCTGTTTTACGTAGACAATGACCACGAAGCTGGGCACCTTGCTCCCCTTCAGTGAAGACCCTGGGCACTTGCTTGTTGCTATTTCTGTTTTAGCTGAACTGCACAAGCAGGTAAATTCACATGATTCCTGCTCTTTCCTGAATCAGTTCCCATTATGGCAGTAAGGGGGGGAGTGTGGAGAGAGACCCAGAATCTGCTAAATGCCCATCTAAAGCCGGCCCTGCCTGGCCCTCTGTCCACGGCTCTGTTCAAACTGTCTCCACCTCCCTCTCCCGGACTCTCCTGCTGGGCTGAACACCACGCCTTGTCCTCGGTCTCTCTCTGCACAGCCTGAGCCCAGCCAGCCCATGCAGAGCGCCCTGGGCATGACACTGAGAACAGCATGCGAGGCCAGTGCCCGGAGCCTGGACCAGGGCCTAGGGCAGCACAGCCAACCTGCCCTGGACAAGGACGGACCACACGGAGGCCTCCTGACAGCAGACCACGCGTGATGCTCTGGTCCAACCCATGCAGCATCACAGCATTTCTGATTGTGTGCCTTCTCAGTTTGCACTGCTGGCGGAGACTGTACCAGCCAAGTGTCCACAGGCCCGTTCCCTGTCCCAGCCTTGGATTCTCCATTTGTTACTCAAGTGCTTGTTAATTTTTGATGTGTTTGTCTCACAGGAATTGTTTTCCTAATTAGCTGTTTTTAAATACTCTTATAAGAGCATGCATTCAGGGCAAACACTTCGACTCAAGCAAACAAGTCCAATTAAAGGATGATCTGTGATTACCTCGTGAGGGGATACTGGTCTAGTTACATTGAAGCTTTCTTCAACGTCGGGAAGCCCAACATAGATATTAAGGTATCTGAAAAGCAAATTATGCCATGACCAGTTATACTTTTTTGCAGAACATGGAAATAAACAAGCTATTTATCTCTCAAGTGTCAGGATTATGATGACATACACTTACCTCGCTAAGGATGATGAATTAAAGAAGTCTTGAAATGACTTCTATCATTTTACAATGGGAAGAAATATTAAACTCTTTTTGAAAATATTGTAAATCTCTAGAAAAATACAAAACAGCTCCATAAAATGATACCTGATAAAAAATACAAAGTGCAAAATGGTGCTATCATTCAAGACAGACAGAAAAGGACATAAGAAGGAAAGAAATGCTCTTGGGGCAGAAGAAGCAGAGGAGCATAAAGGAGAGGTGACTGGCACCGGGACCCCAGCCTGGCTAGGGACAGAATGTGGAGGGCAGGAGAGGAGCGATACTTTTCCAAAAGTGCTTGGTTGTATAGTCTGACTCTCACAAGGACACAGAACCAAAAACTGTAACTAAGGTCAACCAGGGTGTAGGGACCCAAGAAGGAATCCAAACCTCACTGCATTAGAAGGAAAAACAAAACTGTAGTGAAAGGGTAGGAAGGAAACGACCTGGTGATCCAAGTTACATCAGAAAAAGGAATTTTGATTGGGTACTGCAAGGCTAAAGATAAAAGACACGGTGGCCCACACCTCCAATCCTAGCACTCTGGGAGGCTGAGGCAGGAAGGTCACAAGTTCAAGCCTACAGGGCTGGGGACTTAGCTCAGTGGTTCTGTGTCTGCCTGGTAAGCACAAGGTTCCGAGTTCAAGTTTGATCCCCAGAACCGCATACCACAATGCCAGGTGTGGTGGCTCACACCTGTCATTCCAGCACTCAGGAGGCAGAGGCAGAGGCAGAGGATTGCTGTCAGTTCAAAGACTAGACTGGGCTACATTGTGAGTTGAGGGCCAGGCTGAACTACAGAGTGAGACCCTGTCTCAAAAAAAAAAGCTGGCATGGTGGCTCATGCCTGTAATCCCAGCACTCGGGAGGCAGAGGCAGAAGGATTGCTGAGTTCGAGGCTTGCCTGGACTACATAGTGAGCTCAGAGCCAGCCTGAACTACAAAGCAAGACCCTGTCTCAAAAAAAAAAAAAACCTAGCCTGGGCAACATAGCAACTTAGGGAGGCCCTGTCTCAAAATAAAGAATTTAAAAAGAGCTGAGGCTGTAGCTGAGAGTGGAGGCCTTAGGTTCCACACTTGGTACCAGGGAAAAAAGGACCCAAATAAGTACTGTAGTCTCCTTAGTGAGCTCCGTCCTCACAGAGGTGTGAGCAAACAGCCTGCAAGGAGGTGTGGTCTAGGACTGAAAAAAACCAAGAAGTTAAATGTAGATAATGAGATCCCATTTCTCACTCTTGGGGACAGAAGTTACACAGGACAGAGAGAAGCTGAGAGGGCATCTATAGAGTTGAGTGGGACTCAGAGGTGCCAGTCTACATGGCTTTGATGACACACACAAATGGATGGGACACAGATATGCAGACACATGTGTCAGGATACATACATGTATTGCCTAACTCAGTCTGCTGAGACCCCAGAGTTTACATATCGGTTAATAAACACTATTCCTGGACCAGATTTAGCTCAGTGGTTCTGGCGCCTAGCAAGTGCAAGGTTCCTGGTTGATCCCCGGTAACCACATACATTACCAGGCGTGGTGACTTACACCCACCGGCATTCAGTACCACATACCACAATGCCAGGCGTGGTGGTTCACGTTCCCCCGTGGGGCAGGGGTAATGCCAGGGGATGACCCTATCAGCGTGGAGAGGGAAGGGCCACTGGACGAGTTTGAGGAGCAGGCTGTGAGGACACAGGCACCGCCTTGGAGACCATGGGCCACAGCCAAGGGACTGTGGAAATGGAAGAGTGTGAGCTGCGCCAGGGCACACACAGAGGAGGAATCGGGGAAGGAAGGCCACTCCTGGGCAGAGGCAATGAGGGGCCAACTTAGCATGACACCAGCACCAGCCACAGGTGACACCAGCCAGAGACACTCCTTCCCTCATGGCGCAGAGCAAGACATGTGCCCGCTGGGAGAAGCTCCCCACGGGTATTTATTACCTACAAGTGGGAAACAGTAAATCCTCCACAGAGAGACTGCGCTGGCCAGGGCACGGGCAGGCGCACACAGAGCAGGCCTGGGGATGAGCAGGAGAGATGCCGGCACTAACCTCCCAGACACTCCATGTTGGACCACTGACATCAGCGGAGGCTGTGGACAAGTGGGGGCTCCACTGTTCCTGCAGATTCTCTGTGAGTCTAAAATTACTTCTCTATGGCTAAAACTTTACAGTTTACTTACAACAGTCAAAACGTAATATTTTCAGTATCTTCTCAATTGTAACTCTACTTGTCATAGTTTGCAAACTTAGAAATTTAGTTTGAGCACTTTATAATTACCTTACTAAACAGATAAAAGAGAAAGACTGCACAAGAATTTTGACAGCAAGTACATTCACTCCAGGAAATGCTGCTCACAGTCAGAAGAGCAGGCGCGGCGCAGCAGGTGCCTTACTTTAAGTACCACATCGGGTCAGCGTCGCTGGTGACCTTCTCGTTGGCTTTCATGATCTTCTTTATCTGCTCAGAAAGTGGGATGTTAGCAACGCAGCTGCTCAAAGCAAACCCACCGTGCCTAAGCCGAAGCACTGACGCTCACCTCCACGTTGATGAAGTAGTTGAAGGAGTCTATGTGCTGCTTCACAAGTCCTTTCACCTGACGGAATGAACAGGTCAGCATGAGCGAATGACACACTGTGACTGGCACTCACCTGAGGGGCCATCACATCTTTCTAAGCCATGGCAAGGAGAAGCCCATGAACCCCCTTGGGTACCCGCCCTCCTGAGGTGCTCTCGCTGCTTGCCCTGCAACACCCCAGCTTCTCCCCGGGCACAGCCTGGCCTTCAGAATGTAACACACTGGGGTGTGATTGTCTCTACGGAGCCTCCTGTAAGTTACTGAGGCCAATTACAAACGCACAGCAGCGGGGTGTGACGCACGGGCCTGGAAGCCCTGCACTCACAAGGCCGAAGCCAGGAACCATGCGTTCACAGCCAGCCCGGACTATGCAGCAAGACCCTGTCTCAAAAGATTAAAACACATAAACAGCACAGCAACTGAGCATCACTTCTTCAACCCCCAAGTCCACTTCTGTTCTGCACTGGGCCCTGCACAGTGTACAGCAGACCAGACCAAACCAGAACTGAGGCACACGAGCTAAGTGGCAGGGAACCCACTGGGTGGATATACCACAGCGTAAAGTCCCACCCATCAGGTGCTATTTCTGCTTGCTGGCTCTTCTGACTATGCTGGGCCAGGGCTGCAGCTCAGTGGTGCAGTATTTGCCTCGCTTGCCTGAGGCCCTGGGCTCCAGGCCAGCACCCAAGGGAGGGAGCATGGGGTGGAGGAAAGAGAGAAAAGAAGGGAAGTGGAAAGGGAGAAAAGTCCAAGGGAGGGAGGGAAAAAAAGCAAAAGAATGCAGGATGGATGATACTGCCGTGAACACTCCTGTCAGCCTTGTCTCCTGAGGGTGGGACTCCTGGCGAGGTCACCTGTGCCTCACCAGCTGAGGAGCTGCATGTTGTTTTCCAAATGCTACCGCTGCCACATTTCACGCTCTCCACTTCCTGCCACACTCACTAGCTTTTCTATTATAGCTGAGGGGGCCCTCAGTGTAGCACCAACCTCTACCCAGCATAAGCCGCTTCTGTAAAGCCCTGGACTCTGCAGCCCTAACCCGCTGCCTGACCAGGAGAGGACTGTGACCTGCCTGGCTGGGGGCGCCACTCAGCACTGCCCCTCACCTGGGCAGCTCCCAGGCACAGGCACTCCAGCAGCACTGCGAGCTTGTGGCCCACATGCTGAGCTCCTGTGCCACATGGTTTTCTCTCTCCAGATGATGGCCGCTCCCCACCTGCCCCTTATGAGAGGGATTTATAGTTCCTGTGCTGCTGAAACCTAGCAAAGTACACAATTCTATTAAGTTATGCTCACTGGTGATAAAATTTCAAGCTTAAAAAAGCTATCTGGTGACTCTGATCATGTCAAAATAAATGATTACTGAATAGTAAACACTCACCTTTAAAAATGCTGGGAGCAGCCTCCATTTCTCCTGTGAACCAACAAGAAGAGTATGAGAACTCTGCCAGCACCTGCAACACCTTCTGACAGGTTACATTACTGCATCAGAAATGACTGCCCCACGATGAACAAAACAAGCAGTAGTAAAAACAAATTGAAAGTATGACCACTTTTATGGAACTCTTAGCTGCACACACAGATAAATACATGTATACACAGACTATATCACCATCTTCCTGAAAGATTCTAAGATTTTTTCACACTTCTTTTAATTCTCATGACGCTTCCCGAGTAAGTGGGTTTTTTAGTCACTTTCCTTGTTGCTTGGACAAAATACGCACCACCATGATGTAAAGAATGTTCACATAAAGTCCACAGGCAGCCTGTAGGCTCCAGGCAGAAGCAGCATGGAGGGGAAGATCTGGAGGAGGAGCCTGCTCACCTCATGGCAGCCAGAAGTGGCCAGGAGGAGAAGGAGGGAGGAGCGACACCCTGCCAGGTCACACCCCGATGACCACCTCTTCCAACATGGCTCCACCTCTCTACAGCAAGTCAGTCAGAAGGACCCAGGCACCTCCCAAAAGCCCCACTGAGGAGTGCCTGGGGCTCTCGGGGAACAGTGGGGGCCACCAGTTTGAGGGGATGGTAGGTCTCTGGGTGGGGCACTAGGACCTCAGAGGGGGCTGTTCCCACAGTGGGTGAGGAGAAGCAGGGTCGGACGCAGGGGCCTCACTGCAGTGAGCCAAGCTGCTCACAGCACAGGGAGTTCTTGGCTCGGAGCCACCATCGGCGAGGTCAGGGCCTGAGAGAAGTTGGGGTCCAGCCCCACATGGTGGACACGAGGAGACATGACCCTGCGGACTGTCTGGTTTGGGACACGCTCAGCCTGAGGTTTTCCTACTGACACATGGTCGGTTAGGAACATGAGTCCCGAGTGGCCTGGACTGCAAATTAGGGTGTGGTGAGCAAATGGATGGTGATGAAGGCAATGTGAGGGACCAGGTCACCTACAAAGTGCCGGCGGAGATGAGCTCACGGAACAAGACCGAGACCAGCCCAGCGTGAAGCAGTGGCTAGGAGGAAATGACACTGTCAGGGAGGAGTGAGGCAGTCTATGATGACAACAGACACACAATGCGGCTGGCTGGAGAGATGACAGAGAGGGCTCACAGGAGAACTTTCCAGGTGACAGAAATGCCCGCGGCACCAGCAGGAGGCAGGACTTGGACAGACGCAGTGCCCTTCCCTGGGTCTGCTTATATCTGCGCCTTGGAACCGACGTGTCACTGCAGTAGTCACCCGCTGTGCCCAGTGGCAGGCAGTACTTGTGAGCTCGCTGTTTGCTTTGGGTGGTACTAGAGACTGAGCCCAGGGCTCCATGCCGCTTGGCAGGCTCTCCACCACAAGTTGGTTTGGTTCTGTCCCATCGGTACTGGGATGGAGCCCAGGGACATGCTGGGAGGTGCTGCCACACAAACCCTGAGGCCCTGCCCATATGGATGCCCCTTCTCCAACCTCCCTCTGTCCTTCTGCTCGCCTCGCCTTCTCGCCATCCCCTCTCTGAGCCGGAGCCTCCCGGGAGAGCATCTGTGGTGCCTGGTGGTCCCCACAGGTCTGGCTCTTCCTCAGCAGGCCGTGGGTCTCAGGCAAACTCCGCACTTCTGGCTCCCAGAGCTCAGCACTCGGCACAGTGCCCCTCACCCGCCCTGCAGGCCATCGCCTTCTCTACTTGGCCTCTGTGGCCTGCCCGATGCACCTGTCTGAAGCCCACATCGGACACAGGCATCCTCTTCCTCTTGCCCCGACACCCTCTGTGCCCAGCGTAGGCCCTTGCCCCTGGACACGGGCTGTGTGGACTCTGTGGGACATCTGTGTGCCAGAGTCCCACCCATTGCTGGCTCCTGTCTGCATAGTCCCCACCACTCATGCATCTCCTGTGAACCCCTGTGCTCCTGGAAGCCGGGATGAGGCCTGGACAGCTCCACGAGCAGCAGGCATAGGGCCTCATGCTGCTAATCCCCCACCCCATGAGGCTGAGGCAGGAGGACTGCCAGTTTGAGCCCAGCCTGGGCCACTTGGTGACTGAGTGAGACCCTGTCTCAAAACAACTAAACTGGGCTGTACTATGGCTCGCTGTGAAGGTCCTCAGTTCAATCCCAAATGCCATCAGAAATGGGACCCTGGCCGGCCGTGGTGGTTCATGCCTGTAATCCCAGCACTCGGGAGGCAGAGACAGGAGGATTGCTGAGTTCGAAGCTTGCCTAAGCTACATAGTGAGCTCAGAGCCAGCCCGAACTACAAAGCAAGACCCTGTCTCAAAACAAAAAAAAAAAAAGAAAAAAGGGACCCCATAACTCCTACACTACACAGTATTGGTCAGGATCTGTTTGACAAGTACATGATTAAGTGGTGCCAAAGGTCACTACCTCTCCCACCAAGTTGTCACACTCCACCACAAGGAGACCACGAGGGGCACAACATGTTCAAGCAAAACTGGGCTCTTACCTAGGAAAAGTGACAGAGAAAACACAGAAGAATAGAGAGAATAAGACAGCAGAACAGTAAGTAACTGCCAGTGTTAAAAAACAGTACACCATGGCAGCATGTGCTTACAATCCCAGCTACTCAGGAGGGTGAGGCAGGAGGACTACACGTTCAAAACCAGCTAGGGCAATTTAGTGAGACCCTAGTTCAATCTGTCAGAAGAGGGCTGGGATGTAACTCAAGAAGAGCTTTCACCTGGCATGTGCAAGGTGCTAAGGCCAAGCCCCAGTACCACAAAAACAGCGAGGAGAAAAAAGGACAGGATACTATGGCAGTGGGTAGGACAGAGAGCCAAGGAAGGACTGCCTAAGGAAGTCTTATCACAGATATGGAGAAAAAAAATTTTTTTTGAGACAAGGACTCACTTTGTAGTTCAGACTGGCCCTGAGCTCACTATGTAGCTCAGTCAAACCTCAAACTCACAGCAATCTTCCTGCCTCTGCCATCCGAGGGATGACAGGCATGAGCCACCACTCCCAGCTTTATGGTATGTGGTACTGATTACTGTTGGGCGTGAGTCACCAGGCCTGGTATTGTTGTATATGGTTACCAGATCGAAAAAGGACCTTGTGCTTGCTAGGCAAGCACCAGAACCACTGAGCTAAATCCCAGCCCTGTAGAATTTATTTCTACAAAGCAGAACAAGGGGGAGAAAAAAAAATCCAGAAGAAGCTGCAGAAAAAGCTCAAGGTGGGGCTGGGGGTGGCAAGCACCTTTGTGTTTAAGCTGTCGCTTTGGGTACAGGGCAGACAATGCGCTGGAGTTGGACTGACCCAGGAGGCCTGGAAGACTATGGAGGGACAACTGGGCTCCAGAATGCAGCAAAGTGGGAAGGAACTTTCGGATCTATGTGTATTTAGAAGGCAGGACCCTTAAAACAGAGGCAGAGGACCAGGAAAAGGAATTGCTGCTCCTGAATCAGATCTGTGGTTCTACTTTCTTATAGCTCTGCAAGTTCAGACAAGAAACATACACTTTCTAGGCTTACGTCATCAGCTATCTGGAAAAATGGTCCAGAGGGCAGTGAAGGGTGAATACTCTTGTAGAGTTAAACTGACAGCCCAAATTCTAGATCAGCCATTCACTGGCCTTTCAGCACTAGAGTAATTAATCACTGATCCCCAGGCCAAAAGAAAGGGCACTTATTTCAGAAGACTGAGTAACAAAATGCATGTTATGGCTAAATAGAGCCCAACAGAGTGGGGGCTCAGTAATGCGAGGCCTTGATAGTAACCTCCAGTGTTAAAACCCAGCTCTGCCTGCTGACAATCAGCAGTGGACTGCAAGCACTGGGACCAGATCTGATAACTTCATGAAGCTGCCAGACACTTATAAGAAGGTTCTTCTAATCCAAAATCACTTATCAAGTTTCTCTTTTTCAAAGGCCTCTCAATGCCCACAGGAAAAAAGCACAAACCCCTCCAAGTGTCTAAAAAAAGTGTTTACAACCAGGACCCTCAACATCCTCCAGCTCTTAGTTCCCTCCTCTCTGCCTTCGCTGTGCTCTGGGCCCTTGAAGCATCTCATGGTCTTGTGGGGTTTCATTACCCTGTTCCTACCAACCAAAACCTCTCTCCTGGGCTTCTCCACCTCCCTTTCCCCATCTCCCATTCCATCCAACGCTGATTTCCAGGCTCAAAGAGGATTTATGTCTTTCCAAGAAAGATGCCAACAGCCGCATTCAGCTGGGCAGCTTATGACAGACTAGTTATCCTAACTTCCGAGAGTCGACAGACTATCTGGCGTCTCCGCCAGAAAACTGGGAAATCCGGGGGTGAATACTCAGAGCGTGTCAAATCTGCCTGCAGTGCGAACGTGGGCTCCAGGAATTAAAAGCAATGACCTCTAGCCTGGGTCCCAGACCTTCCGGTTTTACTCCCCCAGCCGCTGCAGGGCTGAGGAAGGTGGCTTCAGCTCCCGGGACCTCCAAGAGTCAGTGACGGCGTAAATGGACCGGTCCGCCCCGTGCCAGAAAGGGCTCCACTTGCCCGGGTACCGACTGACAGCTACGGCAGGGCCTTCCACGCGCGCGCGCGGAGGCCGGACGCCGAGGACAGCGCACGCAGAGGACTCTGCGCATGCGCAGAAGCAGCGGCCCGCCCTCCTTGCAATTCACTCTCCAGTCAGCGCCTCCGGGCCCTTCCTTCCGCTCCCGCCACTCACCTCAACAGTCGAGATGGGCGCAGCCAGCTGCTCCGGGGTCAGAGTCCCAAACTCTTCTGCTAGCACGTCCATGCTGCCCACAAGGAAGCAGCAAACAGAACCTCCACGCCTTCCTCCGCTGCCCTGAGCAAAGAGCGCTGCACAACTGGAGCGCGGTTGTGCGACGGCCTAAACTGCCCCCGCCGCGTTTGCGGACCTGGGGCTCGTCGGAAAGGTTCCGCCCGCTCGGACCCACACTGCAGTGGGACCGGAAGTGGCTGAGCTGAGCTGAGCGGTGAGCCCTCTAACGTAGAGCGCCCCGCCTACCCCTGACCTAGGCAGCAGGATTCTTGCCAGTTCTCGCATCCTCGCAGCAAAACACAGTGGTGGAAAATTAAAAGTAACTGGGAAAAAAAAGTTTACGGAGTCAGACCTATACGTGATGCATGTAGCAAGACTTCCCAAATGCCTAGGGATGAGTTGTTTAAGTGGCTGAGGGCGGAGGTGCACGCCTATACCCCAGCAGTTGGGGGGGCGGGGGCTGAGGCAGGAGGATCGCTGTGATTTTGAGGCCAAACTGGAATACGTAGCGAGAGCCTCAACAACAACAAAGGGTATCTGGTAATGATAGAATCATATACACGGTCAGAGTAACTATGGTGTGGGGAGGAATTAAGGTCTAATGATAGGACAGCATTCTCAGCAGACTCACCTGAATGCTAGGAGTCAGTCAGTGTGGAAAGGGACATTTAAATTGTAAGGGAATCCCATAAATGATGCTGGTATGGTCAGTGAGCCATTAGGGAGAAAACACACCATGGAGGGCCCTGTGTTGCTGAGCGGGAGTGCACACACCTGGGGTCCCACCACTAGGGTTGAAGCAGGAGGCTCGCAAGTTCCAGTCCAGCCTGAGCGTTCCAGGGAGACCCCGTCTCAATGCAGAAACATAAAAAGGGCTAAGATGTAGCACAACTGTGGAGTCCTTGCCTGGTAGACCGCAGTCTCTAGGTTCAATTCCAGTACCTAGGGAAAAAAATCCTATACGGATTAAACCTTTCAATCTTAATAGAATCTTAAAAGGAAGGATAAAGGTGAAAATATTCATAATATTGAAGGACTTTAAGGGTGGTGAGACAGAAAACATAAAGGATTCGATAATAGGATCCTAAGCATGGTATTACGATTTCACAAAAAGTTAAAAGTTTTCTGGATGGACTGTCAAAATTCACCATTAAAAAGTGGGTATGGCGATTCACACCAGTGGTCCCAGCTCCTCAGGAGGTTGAGACAGGCTACACGGTAAATTCAAGGCCAGCCAGAACCACATAGCGAGACCCTGCCTCAAAAGGGCAAGTCCTGGATTCAAAGGGCTCTGTGTACCAAAGTCCCTGTGAGGCCCTGGATTCAAAGCTTGCTTCTAAAGCAAAACATATAGAAAGTGCAAGCATGAATGGAGCTTTTTTTTTTTTGCGACAGGGTCTCGCTTTGTAGTTCAGGCTGGCTCTGAGCTCACTATGTAGTCCAGGCAAACCTCGAATTCAGCAATCCTCCAGTCTCTGCTTCCCGAGTGCTGGGATTACAGGTGTGACCCACCACGCCTGGCACTGTGGTAGGTGGTGCTGATTGCTGGTTGATTGCTGGAGGGTGTGAGTCTCCACGCCCAGCATTGTATGTGGTTACCTGGATCGAACTCAGGACCTTGCGCTTGCAAGGCAGGCGCCGGAACCACCTGAGCTAATCCTCCGGCCCATGAATGGAGCTTTTAAACAGCACAAATCGCCAGCCAGGCATGATGGTGGTTCAAGCAGGTAGTCCTAGCACTTTGGGAGGCTGGGGCAGGCAGATTGCAAATTCGATGGGCAAGATCAAGAAAGAAGGAAGGAAGGGAGGGAGGGAAGGGGAGGGAGGAGGGAATAAGGAGAGAAAGAAAGAAAGAGAGACAAAGAGAAAGAAACAAAAGAAAAGAAAGCCAACAAGCAGGCAGGCAGGAAGGGGCCTATTTAAAAAACAAACAAACCCTGAAGATATTTTTAGGATCTCAGGCTGAGGACACAGCTCAGAGCAAAGGCTCTGCTTTCAGTTCCCTGTACCAAAAAGAAAGGAAAAGTTGGAAAGTTGGTAGAAGACAAAGGGTTGTTCTTCCTAATGTAAAATAATTACATACCGATCAGTGGAAAAATCAAGGCAAATGATACAAAAAGTGTTCCCTGCGTGGAGTTTCAGTCTGAGAAGACAGGAAATTCTGGAGGTGGATGGGTCAATGCAAGTGTACTCAAGACTGAGGAACTACATACCTTTTTATTTATTAACTCATTTATTTATTTACTTTGCGGCACTAGGGATTAACCCGCAGCCTCCCTAAGTGGCTGAATTGCTCAGGCTGAGCACAGATTTGTGGTCCTCCTGCCTCAGCCTCCGAGTGCTGGGATTAGAGGGACAGGCCACCCTCTGGGTTTGTATAACATTTTTAATGGCTAAAATGTGTGTTTTACCATAGTAAAAAGTTATGAAAATTTGTGAAGTTTTTTTTTCCTGATTTTCCCTGTAAATGTGTGACACATCCCCAAGTTAGTCATTTTCTGAATTAGCTACTAAGTGTCTGTGTGTGAATCTTAAATATTATGCTGGTGGATGTTTGAAACTCCGTGCAGGAAAGAAAGGAAAAAATAGTCCCACTCTCAACGTCCTTGAAGTTTGTTCAATGGACAGGACACTTGTGTGTGGTGCTGGGACCCGACTCGCAGGCATGTCAGTCAGAAGTAACAGCTACAGACGGCCGACCCCGCACCAAAGCCCACTGCTTCTCACCACCGTCACCAGAGGGAGGCCTCACTCAGCCACTGCGGGGGGGGGGGGGGGGGGACGCTAACCTGCGCTTCCACCTGGCAGGGGCCTCACAGGGCTGCACACTCAGCCCCAAGCTGTCTTGTCTGTCCCCTCGGGTCTGTTTTCTTTTTGAACCAGGATCTTGCTTTGTAGCCCAAACTGGCCTGATTATAGATTTTTTTTTTCTATTTAGTTTCTAGGACTGGCACTTACTCTAAACATGCAGAATAGCTCTGTTATCTTGGGCAACTTCCTTCACCTCTCTGGTCTCCTTTTGCATGTCTGGAGATAATGACGGATGCTATCTCCCGTGTGGGTGCAGTTACATACTGTGTGCAAAGTGCTTCGAGTTGTCCCCACCATTCAGTAACTGCTGTTTACAGTTCAGTTATTACATTCCAAAAGACAACAACACTGTGCTTCGGTTTGTTTTTATTATTTTATTTTTTGGAGACATGGTCCAAGCTGACCTTGAAATATCAGCAACTCTCCTGCCTCAGCCTCCCAAGTGCTGGGAGCACAGGGTGCAGCACCTGGCTGGATATATCAGCTAATACACTGGTAGGTGTAGCTCTAGAGCTAGGAAATAGTGGGGGTGTGAGGCCCGCATGGGGGTGTACACCTGTAATCTGAGCCCTTAGGAGGCTGAGACAGGAGGATCTCTGAGAGCTGGCCTCAAGCTCTCAGAAAGACCTAGAAAGGTCCCATGCTGCTTTCACTGAACAGTGAAGGTTAAGTTTTGGAAGAGAGGGGGAGAGAGAGAGGCGCAGGAAGAGAAGGAGGAGGGAAGGGGAGGGCAGCAAGATCTGGCTGCCGCTGAACTATGAGACAGATGCAAGGAAGCATCAGACACTGGCACCGAAGTGGCCAGGTGGCAGCTGATCCGTTTAGCATTGCATCTGGCTCTGGAACTCTCCTGACCTGGCACTGCAGGGGCCACACGGCCTAGCAAAGCAGGTGCTGAGCACACTTCCCCAGCAGGAGGCTCACTGCCACTCGGGGCAGCGCCAGGGGCCTGGGCTGGGCCGCTGGTGCCCCTGTCACCTGCTGTGAGAGCCTTGGCCTCCACAGTGACCAGCCTCCTTGCAAAAGGGCCCTGGCCAGCAGGCAGAGAAGAACACTGACAAAGTCTGGCCTGGGGTGCAAGCCTGTTCTCCCAGCACTGGGAGGCTGAGGCGCAAGGATCGCTAGGGTAACATAACAATTTAGCAAGACCTTGTCTCAAAAATGTATTATCAGGGCTGGAGATTTAGCTCACTGGTTCCAGCGCCTGCCTCACAAGCACAAGGTCCTGAGTTCAATCCCTGGTAACCACATACAGTAACAGGTGTGGTGACTCATGCCCACCAACAATCAGTACCACACACCACAGTGCCAGGCATGGTGGCTCATACCTGTTATCCCAGCACAGGGGAGGCAGAGACAGGAGGGTTGCTGAGTTCAAGGCTTGCCTGGGCTACATAATGAGCTCAGGACCAGCCTGAACTACAAAGCGAGACCCTGTCTCAAAAAAACAACAACAAAAAAATGTATTATCAGAGGGCCGGAGATTTAGCTCACTGGTTCCGGCGCCTGCCTCACAAGCACAAGGTCCTGAGTTTGACCCCCCCCCCCATAACCACATACAATGCTGGGTGTGGTGACTCACGCCCACCAGCCATCACCACAGTGCCAGGTGTGGTGGCTCATGCCTGTAATCCCAGCACTCTGGAGGCAGAGGCAGTAGGATTGCTGAATTCAAGGCTTGCCTGGGCCACATAGTGAGCTCAGGGCCAGCCTGAACTACAAAGTGAGACCCTGTCTCAGGAAAAAAAAAAGTATTATCAGAAAAGGGCTGGGGAATAGCTCAGTGTGGAGGCCCTGGGGTCACAATAGCAAAAGTCAATCGTAGTAAAGAGTGTGAGAGAGGGTGTGCCAGCTCCCTTCTTTGCCACTGTCAGGGGCACCACTGCCCGGCAGATTCCCCCCCACATTTCTAGCTCAGCTTTCCTCTTGGTGGATTGGTTTCTCCTTCTCTGCAGGGGGACTGCAGGTATGCCAGCCATGCAGAGAGCTGGGTGCCCTGTGTGGACGCCCCAACTCCAGGCACCTCTCTCTGGGCGTCGGGCTGTCAAGCAGGGGCGGGGGGGTGAGGATAGGCAGGACCAGCCCAGCAGCTGCCGGGACGCTGGTCCAACTGTCTCCAGGCCTGGCTCCCCAGCCACCCCAAGCCTGCACTGGCAGAGCTCCCCTCGCTGCCCTCCTGTGCCCACACCCACTCAGTGGCTGGGCATCATGGCGCTGTCCTGGTGCTGTGTGCCCGCTCCCTGCGGCTGCCACTTGGCTCCCTGGCGAGTTCTGTGCACCCTTCACACCGCAGCCCGAGTTCACTTCCCCGTGAAAGGGTCACCTTGTTTCCCTGGCACCAACTGCACTTGTTTCCTAACAGTTCTTACCCTTCCTTGTGACTGTTTGTGCTCGTCCTCTTTGCTGGACTATAAACTCCAGCACACTGTCTAACCACTGCAGCATCACAACTGGGTGCGCCAAGCACATAGTAGGTGCTTACTAGGCACCTGTCAGCTGAGTGAACGAGAATGTGGCTCCTGTCCAAGGCTCCAGCGACCAGCCCAGGGACATTCAAGAACCACCACACAAACATCTCCAGGTTCCACGCACAACAGGCACACTGGCTGTCTCAAAACATATTTAATGTTTTAAAATTTAGTGCACACGATACATGTTCTAAACAGAAAGTGAAAATGTATACATGGCGTTTAATCAGGTCACAAGATAAAAGACACATCAGGGAAACAACCAAGGTGGAAGTGAAATAAAAACTAAACATGCTAAGGATATGATTAAAAATCCTCCTAAGTGTGTTTTCCTAAATCCAGACTGGAGACAGATTTATTTTGCCACTTAAATGAGAATGCCCTTCATCTTAAAGTTTTTGTTTTCTTTTAAAACATGTTTGCACACTGTTTTCCTGGAGGCGACTGCAGATAATCAAGTATAGCAGTAAGTGCCAGGGGCTCTGACCTGATGGCACACGATTCACATGCGTGGGCCCCACCTGTGTGCCCAGGCTAGCCACAGAGTGGGCATGGGATGTGGCTCGGGTGGATGGTGCCCAAGGCCAAAGCACAGCAGGCCAGAGGGCAGGCTGGTGACCTGCGCTCCGGTGACCCCTCAGCACCCCCCGGGGCAGGACGCTGCTCAGGTCCTGGGCATCTGGGGAGAAATGGGATGGGGGAATTTCCTGAGAACATGGCAGGCATCCAGGACACAGGGAGAGAGAATTACACAGTGCTGGGCCTGATTGGAGCTGCAGAGAGGAGTGGTCGTGTCGCGGTCCAGCAGATGCCTAGAGGGTCCTTGGGAAACAGACTGCCCAGAATGTGTCTGGTGCCACCAGAGCAGCTTCCGTCCAAGGGCCGGACTGCAGGGCAGCGTGTCCCTCAGCCACCAAGGGCCACGGAGTCCAGGACCGCAGGCTGGCTGCCCGGGACTGGGCTCGGTCCTGACGACGGAAAATGTAGAACGCTCACGAGAGCAGCCTGGCACAGCGGTCAGGGATCATTCAGCATGAAAGGCATTTGCTAGTTCACTTACATGTTAAAATACCCAACCAAAGTCTGTTTTGTTTTGTTTTTTAAATATTATGTTTTCTTTTTGTTGTTGGTCGTTTTTGTGTGTATAAGGAAGGCTGGTTTTTGTTTTATTTTGTTTTGGTTTGGTTTTGGGACAGGGTTTGCTATGTAGCTCAAGCTGGCCTCAGAGTCCAGGTGATCCTCCTGTCTCAGCCTCCCTAGTGTGGGATTATAGGTGTGCACCACCACATACAGTTATGCTTTGTTTTGTTTTCAGATGGGAGCCCCTTGGGGAACAAGATCTCATTTTATTGTAAACTTCCCTTCTTACAAAAAAATCAATTCAAATCAGCCCTGCTTTCCATAAAAATATTAAAATCTCATATATACCTTATCAGTGGACTAAGACATGCAAGAACATTCTCTAAGAGACTTGTGCAAACTCTGGAGGACAGGTTACTTGTAGGAAGAAACCAAGCTTTAGAATAAAAATTTAGAAGGAAGGGATTTGTTTCTATTTTTCACTAAACAAACAAGGGAGGTTTTATCTGAATATGTAAATAGCATTAAAAATTAACAATTAAAAAATTTAACTTCTAAATAAATACTGATAATTGGTATTAAAAATATGATTTGGTACAATGATGGAATCTGAGGACTTACTATGTAAGTTCCTAATTCACACTAATTAATATAATTATACATTTCTGATGATGCTGCCTCCTTCACATCAGTTCTGGGGTTCTTCTCACCAATCTCATTTTCTTTTTTCTTTTTGTATTCTTGAGACAGGTCCTTGCTATGCAGTTTAGGTTGGCCTCCAATTCACGGTGATCCTCCTGCCTCAGCCTTCAAAATGCTGGGATACAGGCATGAACCATCACGCCCGGCTTCTGCTTTCAACCTTTCAGGAGTTATGCCCCAGGTCAAAATCATTCCATGTGATAGTAATAAATGAGGGTGACAACTCCTTACAGGCTGAATGTCTAAGCAAAATACAAATGTCTAAGAAAACCCAAGTATTACATCAGCAATATAATTACAAATTCTGTTTGTTAAAAATGTCCATTTTAAACTTGAAAAGGACGCACAGGTGGAACCTGGGATCTGGGCTGTCCGGTGCCCCAAAAGGACGGTATTGAGACTGTGCCACGATTCTGGTGCTGCTGGAGGCAGGCTGCACCTTCCCTCTGCCTCAGACCTGCCCAGTTAGCTGGGAGGCAGCTTCTGCCTGTGGGGCAGCCTCCTCCCCGAAGAGCAGCTTCCGAAAGATATTTGCATAAAATGGTCCATACACCTGCATGTTGAGGTTCACAATGTTGGCATACTGCGTCCCCAGTGCTTCCAGCTCCGGCTGAATCACAGCCAGGCCCCCTGGAACGGGGGGCATGGACTTAGGGGGGCTGGGAAGGCCAAGGAGGCTCTTCATGTAGAGCTGGATGCGTTTATCTGGAGGAAAAAGCGTTAACATGCGTGATGCTTAAGGCAAGAGCCGCCGAGGACGCCCTGACTCCTCTGCCCTCCAGGCTGCCCTCAGGTGCCGTGAGGTCCCAGCTCTCTGAGCGAGCTGGCCTGAGACTCGCTGTGGCTCACACCAGATGTCACAGACAGGCGCCCACACTGTCCAGCTCTGTGCCAGGCCTGGGAGGCAGCTCACATCCTACCTCGCCCACCACCGATGACACCAAAGGAGGAGCCCAGGGCCAGCTAGCTCCCAGGCACCCACAGAAGTCGGGCCGATAGCAGGACACATGGGGCTCCCAACCCACCGCAGACCACAGGTGCGTGTGAACAGCAGCCCCAGCAGAACCTCCCGCAGCCCAGCTTCTGAGGAGAACACGTGGCCCGTCTTTGAGCCACAGCGTTTGGGGCCACAGAGCGGCCACCGGCTGAGAGGCCAGCAGGGCGCTGGTGAGGGCAACGCTGGCCACGTCCATCCCTAAGGTCCACAGACGCACTGGGTGCACCTGGCTGCCCTGCGCAGTGTGTCCAAGCAGTGTTTTATTGTCCAGCTGTGTGCATGTCTGTGTGTGGATGTGTGTGGTGCTGTTTAAAAACAGAAGCCATTTACAGCCCAGGTCTGTGGTTTTCTGTGAGAAACCCAGCGGCTTGGCACAGCCAGGGCCGGGGTCCAGGGCCCATGGCAAGGACAACCACACACCTAGATTTTCTCAGACAGTCCAAGTTCCTGCCTGCGACTCTACTATCATTTTTCTTTTAATTTTTTTTTAATTTATGAGGTACTGGGGATCAAACTTGGTCCCTTGTGCTTGCAAAGTAGGTGTGGTACCATTGAGCAAATCCCTGGCTCTGCTATCAATTTTTCTTTCTTGAGACAGGCTCTTGTTTTGTAGTTCAGGCTGGCCCTGAGCTCACTATGTAGCCCAGTCAAGCCTTGAACTCAGCAATCCTCCTGTCTCTGCCTCCCGAGTGCTGGGATTACGGGCATAAGCACCACGCCTGGCACTGTGGTATGTGGTACTGATTGCTGGTGGGTGTGAGTCACCACGCCCAGTATCATTATATGTGGTTACTGGGGATCAAACCAGGGATCTTGCGCTTGCTAGGCAGGCGCTGGAACCACTGAGCTAAATCTCTGGCCCCCTGCTATTATTTTTAACAAAGCGCTCTCAGAAGTGTGCAGTTGGGACAAGAAAGGTCCAGTCTCCCTGCAGGCAGCCACCACCAGCCTGGGCCCCTGCACGTGCACACAGGTGTGCCTGCCACTCGAGACACAGGTGTGCCTGTCACCTGGCACAGGCCGCAGCTGGCTGCAGTCACTGTCTGGCCCTGAGTCCCTCCCTGGCTATGGAAACAGAACCCTCCCAGACAAGGGCGTTTTCCATGAAGAACACACACACTGACCACAGACAACTGCCAAACACTTCTCCCCTCAGCTACACCTCTGATCTCAGGCACCACTGGCCCTTTTCTGACACACCCATGTCGCTTCCCCTCAGTGGCAGACAACCCTCTGGGCAGGGCCAGACGCGCCTCTGCCTGGCGCTTCCCTGGCCTGGTCCCCAGACCATCCCTCCCTGGCCTTGCCGCTGAGACAGCAGCTCTCTGAGAACCAGGGTCCGTCTGCTGACTTTATGTTCCTGGCTGGGCATGCAGTGAGCCCATCATAAAGGCAACTACATTTAGGAATGACTTAGGCTCATCTGGGACATTTCAATGAGAAGAAATGTGTCTCGTGTCACCAGGATGATCAATGTGAGTTCTTAAAAATGGGGATGGTTAGCCAGCTGTGGTGGCACACACACCTATGACCCCGGCACTCTGGGAGGCTGAGGCAGGTGGACTGCAAAGTTAGGCCCCGTTTGGGAAATTTAGCCTCTTTGTGAAACCCTGTCTCAAAATAAAAAATAAAAAATAAAGAAGGAAAGGTGATAATACAGTTAGTGTGAAGGCCCTGGGTCCAACCCCAGTACTGCAGATAGAAGATGGACAGGCAGGTAGGTATGTTGGTAGATGACAGGTAGATAGGTGATAGACAGACAGACAGATGGTGGATAGCACATCAACTAAGAACACAAGAAGGCAGACACAGGCCCTGGGCAGGGAGAACACCCTCCCTGGCTCCCCAAGTTTTCCTCATATCCCAGGCCCGTTTCAAGCACTGAGCTGGTCCCATGTCCTCTGCATGCAGAAAAGCCAGTGCCTGGACTCCCCATGGCAATGGCTTCCTGGACCCTCCCACATGGGTCTGTCTCTGTCAGACACCATCCAGATGCAGCCCGTCACAAGCCCTCTCACAATCGCTCCATGGTACAAGTGTGTCTGTCACAGGCGTGTCCAAGGGAGGCACGAGCGCCGGGTCCCTCAGGTTTCCAGGGCAACAATACTCCATGAGGCTGAGAAACGCTCTCAGTTTGCGTGGGGGCTGCCGGTGGTTGGCAGCGCCGCTGGGTGGGCTGCCAGCGTCACCTCCAGCGATGCTCCCTGCCCTGCCCACATGCCTGCGCCTCTCACCTCATGCGGTTGGGCTGAGAGGGACAGGGCAGCCAGCCAGCTCCAGCCCAGACAAGAGCCACCCAGCTTTGCGGTGAGAAGCCCAACCCCCCGGGCTGGCAGGCTGGATGTGGCTGGCAGCTTGGCCCAGCTGACAGTGGCCTCGGCAAGTGACACTTGACCTGAGTCCCGCATGTTACCCTAGGCCAGATGGGTGCAGGACGGTCACCGAGAGCTCACACCTCACAGGAGAAGAGCAGCATAGGACGTGCCCCCTCACCACAAGGTCAGCACAGTTTGGTCCCATCTCTCCTCTTCTGCCCCCTGGGAACAGCTCCTTGCCTAACTGCTGGGTGCAGGTCAGGGCTGGCACAGGGACTATGTCTGCCACTGCTGCCAGCCGTCTGTCCCTGTGAGCAGCCGTGCCCCCTGCCACCACAGTGCTGTGCCTGGTGTGGGTGTTGGGGGGTGCCTTGGGCAGGAGGCTCCAGGTGTGAGGGCATAGGCTGGCATCAGTTCCACCCCTCTGGGCACTGACCTGCTGGCACCAGTGGTATGCCCTCCTTATTTCTGCTTCACTCACGCACAGAAAGCTGTGGTTGGAGCAGAAGCCACTGCTATAGGAGAAGAAGCCACCGGGGTAGGCGGGAGTGGGAGGAGGAGCCAGGACACCAGGGCTCCAACTGCAGCCCCCTAAGTGATGCTGTCTCCATCTTCCCAGCTCACAGACACAGTGTGACCCTGAGCACCATCTTCCCGAGGGCCCTAGCTCCAGTCTCGGCTCCCTGGCCCCGATCAGAACGGCCAAGTCCTCTGGTCTCACTCCACAGACCCTGGCCCACTCTCTGGGTGCCCGGCCAGCTGTGGCGAAGGGTGCCAGCCTGGATCTCCACAAGCATTAAGAGACCCCAGGCCCAGGACTACCCCATCCTGCACATGTCCACGAGGGGAGGCCAGAAGTCCCAGGCCCTCCGCACCACTGATATTTATGCCTCTGGCTAACATTGAGCCTCTAAAAGCAGCTGTAGGCTGGGCACCCTTTATCCAGGATGCGGCCCAGAAGTGTTTCCCACTGCAGTTTGGGGCTTGGGGGGAACATTTCTATGAAATTCAACATTTGAGCATCCCTAATCTGAAAAACTAGATTCCAGAATGCTCCAACACATGCTTAAGACTAAAACATGCCCAACACCCATGTGAGTTATAAAACCAGCAAGCTAGGGCAGACTGGACTGGAAGGAGACTCACCTATCAAGGCCCGGATAGGGTTGTTCTCATCTTTCAGGCTTGAAAATTGACCTACAAGACTTGCCTGAACCTCAGTACCCAAAGCCGGGAAGCCTCTTTCAGCAAGAGCCTTGTTCACTTCAGTGCAGGTCTGGAGCCCGATGGAACTCAGTGCCTCCAGCAGGTTAAAACTCCTGTAAAGCAGAAAAGATCCAATCAGGAAAAGTACTTGTTTTTTGGCTTTTGCTTTCTTATTTGGGATATTGACCAACTTTCTCTTCTACCAACAATAATTACTTCTGTTAGAATAAATTAGGAAATGGTGACTCCTTCGAAGTACCAGCTGTCACATGGCCCAAAATTTAAGGCAGAAAGATGCCTTGAAATTAAGCCTGCCTTCCCATCGACATGTGAGAAAATACCAGTCTATTCCCCAAAATGAGTCTGAGTGGCCCATTCATGCATTTTTATTTTAACATTCCTGGGAAATGAAGCAGAATCAATTCACCCCTGTCAGTAGCACCAATCAAACAACACATGGGTCACTCAGAGGTCCGGTCACGACACTGACTAAGGGGTCTCCCTCACCTTGGCTCTGAAGGAACTGGCAAATGAGGCCAAACACACGGGGCCAGAAGCACCAGGAATAGTGAGGGGACACAGTGCCTGAGGCATTGCTGCCCCTGACCCGGCAATGACAGCCACACACTGCACCTCACTATCCACAGGGCATCTCTAAGATGCCTCCGAAAGAGATGGAATTGCAGGAAGGAAGCAGCGTGACGGGGTGAATCAGCACACACATGGGGTGTCAGGTAGATGGGGTTCAAGTCCCAGCTCTAGCACGGAGCCTGCCATGCCCCTGAGCTAGCTCCTAGACAGTGTCTGATGGGAAGGAGGAGAATCATGTCCAATCTGCCATCACTGACAGCTGCCATCACATGCCCCCATACTCCGCCTCAGCTGGGACGTGGCACTCTCACACGCCAGGCCTGTCTGGGCTTCTGCAACCCAAGGGGAGAGACGGCAAAACTCACCTGCTCAAGCTTCTCCAGCTCTTAATCCTGAGCGCCCAGGCTAAAGGGACAACGGGATTTTAGCACCAGCCAGGGCCTCCTGCTCACAGCAAAAGCAAACTGGCTCGTGGTCAAGGTGTGTTATCAGACCACTGTCAATGGCAACAGGCCTTCTGGCTGTTTGGAATCATCTCTTTCATGTTATGAATCACCCCACCCAAAATGGGGGTACCTGGGAACAACCACAAAAAACCAGGAAGGAGGGAGTGACAGCTATGGCTGGGCTTGCCAGGCCCAGACACTAGTCACCTCACACTGGAAAAGACTGTGCTTCCATCAGCCCCCAACAGGGAGAGACAGAAGCTCAGAGCAATTCAGGAACGTGTTTAAACATCAATACAACAGAGCCAGCTATGGTAACACACCCCCGAGACCCCAGAGCTCTCAAGGCTGAGGCGGGAGGGTCTGAAGCCAGCCAGGGCTACATGGAGAGACCCTGTCTCAAAAAACTTTAAAGAAAAAGGCAACACACATAACAAGAAAACCACAGAGCTGTGAGCTGACCTACCTGTCCGGCCTGGCGCTCTGTGAGGAGCCTCATGGGTCTCCACATGCTTCATGCCGCTACTAAAGCAGCCCCTGCACTCCCTCGAGGACCAGGTCTGGAAAGCAGGGGCCGTGGGGGGAGAACGCTGGGGCAAGACAAGCACTGCAGGAACAGGTGTGGGGCGGGGTGCACCAGTTCAAGGAGCAGGGCCTTCCAAGTGAGCTGTGTAGCCCAAGGCAACTCTCCTCCTCTGAACTTCAGCCCAGCACAAGACCTTGGGCTTTTACTATTTGTTTTATTTTTTGAGACAAAACATGTTTCCCTGTGTTGCCCAGGCTGGCTTCAAACTTGCAGTGATCCTCCTGCCTCAGCCTCCTGAGTGCTGGGATCACAAGTATATACCCCAATGCCTGGCTCCCAATCTAAGGTTTTATCAGATAACCTCTGAGCTCCCTGAGTAATGAATGCATGGGAGGGCAGGTGCATCTCCATTCCCTGACAGGCATAAAGAGGATACGACCCCGAAACAGCCCCCACTGTGAGCCACCAGGAGGTGCCAACCCACAGAAGTCCTAGGTGGGCATCTGGCCATGGACCAAGCTGGGCATTTTCTGACAGGGACAGGATTTCAGCAAATGACCTAAATCTGAAAGCTAAGCAGGATTCTTAGTGAGCAGTGAAGTGTGGTTGTGGGGCTGAGATCAGCAAGATCAAAGCTTTCCCCAGATGTGCATCCCGTCTCTGAAGGACAGAACTGTCACCACCCCAAAAACTTTCTCCCCAGCAAGTATCTCACTGAAGAAAACAACAAATCCTGGAGGGCCCCTGTGGCAGTGCGAGTCTCATACCCTGGGCTGGGTGCATTTCTGGATTTTGTTTGTTTTTTCCTGTTCTGTCATGATTTTTTTTTAATAGAGTCTGGCCTTGAATTTACTGTGCAGCCCAGGCTGGCCACAAACTCTCATGACCCTCCTGCCTTGGCCTTCTGAATAGGATTACAAGCATGTGCCCCCAGGTCTGGCTCTCAGAGTGCCTGCTTGTCTCCCCCAGGGTGGGAACTCCTGCTCATCCTGGCCCTGGTCATGGAGAGCAGCCCTCCCTTTTCAAGCCTTCAAGACATTAAAAGATATTCTAGCAGAGGGAGGTGCAAAGTGCGTGTCTCTGGGACTTGGGACTTACTCCTCATGCATGCCCTCGAGGAGCGTAGCCGCGATCCTTTTCAGCCTGTGTGGGAGCTGGGGCAGCCCTTCCCAGGCGGCGCCCAGCGTGCTGCTGGTAATCAGGGCCAGGCAGGCGATCATCTTCAGCGGGTGCAGCCTCTCCGCCAGCTCCTGCAGCCGTGTCCCATCTGTCACGAGTGTCTAGCAGATTTATTTAGAATATGAAAGCAGAAAGGGAGGCACAACACAATGAAAACGTGAAATAAGCAGCCCCACATCCAAACCCCCTTTCTCTTATGTGACAGACGCAGGCCACTGAGCACTGAGTTCTGGCCGCAGCCTCACCTCCGGGAGGTCTCTATTCTGGAAATCCCACCCCAGCAGCTTCAGGTAGCTGTTACTCAGCACCAGTCGAGGACTCAGGTTTGGCTTCGAGCTGTTTTCTGCCCCGGGAGTTAAGGCGGCCTCAGAAAGAGAAAGTAGCTCTTCCTCCACGGATTCTCTTATCCACTCTGTTGTCTGATCCAGTGCACCTAATGAGCAAGAGGCCACTGGTCAGGCCCGGCGCTTGGAGCCCAGTGCTTGGAGCCCGGCCCTCGGCCTCCCAGATGCTGTGCTAGTGCTGGGCTGGGCCGACCCGGTCTGCAGTGTGGGACGCTCCTGGGAGCCACCCCATCACCCAGGCTCTCATGTGGCCCCGTCCTCCCCACCCTGACCTAGGCTACACAGCCACCTGAGTAGCGTCACTGTAAGAGACACAAACAACCAGGCAGCTTGTTGCTGGTGGGACTGGCGTTCACAGGCTGGAGCCTTTGCTCTGGGCGGCCTGGAGGCGGAGCACTGGAAAGCAGGTCAGGGTTAAACAGGCAGGGGCTGGGTCTTCTCTCCACATGCGCACACAGGACGAGGAGCTTAAGTAAGACCACCAGGCTCCAGCCAGGAAGCAAACTCTCACCCAGGCTGTCAGCTGACCCTGGCCTGGACTCCGCAGCCTCCACCATGAATGAAGCTAGAGTCTGCTGTGCACATGGCCAGGCCTGCACTGCTCTGACCACGCCAGGGACCCTTCCTGACTGGCTCGTGTACGTGGCATCAGTCCAGGGTGAAGCCACAGCTTGAGCTTTCCACTGCTGGGCAGAGCTCGGCCACACGGACCTGCTGTGCGACGCCTGCGCATACCAGGCTGCCACGAGTGCCACGAGCACATGTCTGTACACAGGAGAGTCCAGCTCCTCCGAGATGAGAACCAGGGCTGAGACCACCGAGTCCCACCACGTGTGTCAAACCACTGAGGGACTTGCCAGAGCTTCACCTTTATTTTCGCCATCACACTTATGTAACTTCAGTTTTAGGAATGGTCCTGTTTTCTGGCTCACAGAATTCCTGGGAAGGTAGTAAAGGGTCCCCAAGCCAGTGCCCACCGCACCCCACACGGCATCTGCAGGATCCGTGTCCACAAAGTGAACCCAGCAGAGCCGCTTTGCGCACATCTTCAAGACAGGCTCGACCAGATCACAAGCACCACCTGCAGCAAGAGGGTGGTCAGCAGGAGGGAAATGCCAACTCAGAACCGGAGCAACTCTCACCCTACAGGCCTACGAATCCCAGGAAGGGGACTGTGCTGGGCCTCCCCACGGGCAGGCGGTCTGAGCAGCTGCACTGAACCCCTCAGCTGTGCGCCCCAGCCAAGTTCCGCATGGTCCCCTGGGTGGCCCCTCCGTGGACTGGAAGGGGACCAGTTACCCTGACCTGGGCTGGCGAGGATTCAGCACACTCACACACTGAGCTTCACCCGGAAATTCCCTCAGACACAACCAACTGCTGACCTCACTCACTGAGTGCCTCCATCTGCTGCCCTTGAGCCAGTTTAGGTGCCTGAGGCTCAGGGGAGCCTGGCTGTCGCACAGCAGTGGCCTCACCACTGAAGTTGCAGTGATAAGAGTGATGATCTCTAGGCCTAGAGCAGGGCAGCGGAGCGGGGTGGACCCGGCATCGCTGTCACTGTGGGAAAGCAGTGGTGTTCGAGCGGGAGGGCAACTCGGCAGGCCCTTAAGAGGAGGCCCAGAGTACTAGAAAACAGTGAGAAGTGAAACTGCTTTGTCTAGCGCGACCCTGGCCCTGGCGAGGGCTGCTCAGAGGAAGGGAGGGAGGGACCTGGAGCGTGCTCCTTTACTTTAAGCAGGCTTCTGTATCAAGTTCAGTTCTCCTGCGTGAAATACATGCATCAAGAAAGGGTTCTCTTACAGGCATGTGGACTCAGGTATTACGATGACATGGTAACTATTATTATTAGTAACACAGATGTACAGCTGGGGCTGTGGCCACTGCTAGACTGCTCCCCCTCCACTCTGCGCAGTGGCCAATACCCCAGTGCCAGCCTCCGTCCCAAGGCCTCATCCTCAGAGAGAAGACAAACAAGCACCCCAGAACTTCCAAGAGCTCAGAGCAGTGGCTGCGCACCCGACGCTCCTGCCTGGCATGAGTAACCTTCTCTCACGGGCAGCTCACGATGCCTGCCCTGCCTGCTGCATCTCACCGCCCAGCAATGACAATGACTTATGGGACAGGGCACGTGACAGGCCCACCCCCTCTCCTTCCCTGGCACGAGCCCGCTCACCCTGACCGTGCTACTGCCTGACTATACTTTGCCAGCCATTCCTTCCCTTGCGTGCCATGTCTCACGTCTAGTTCTTTATCTGTCACACAAAGAACCCAGGAACCCTGGGGCCCATCGGCCATGGTAACAGCCTTAGGGGCCTGACAGTTACCACCAGAAGAATTGCCCGCGCTCGAGCTGTTCCTGCCAAAGGGAACCACACCCTACAGCACGCTCCTGAGGTACCCAGCAGTGCCAGCCGCTCCAGTGAAGACAGGCCTGCAGCCAGTGGAGAGGAAGAGGGCAGCTCGCCAGCACTCTGACCAGCTCCCCCAGACATCCTTGTCTACCAAAGTCCAAGCTGTCCCAGGGTGGGAAGGAGCCTCTGCGACCCTCAGGAAGGGGACTTGCTCCAAGTTGACCTCTGTGAGGTTCCGACTGTGGTTCTGACCGTGATGCCTGGGGTGAGATGATTCCGCCATGGGCTCTGTGCTGTCCACTGCAGACGCTGAGCAGGACCTCGGGCCTCGCTGGTGCCTGTCCCTGCCAGGCTGGACAGCAGGGGGTCTCGAGGGGCTCCCTCGGCCACAGGAGAGCTGGCTCAGTGACACCCTTTACTTGTTTCTGTTCCCAAGTTCTCCCTCCAAGCAGGAACTCATCTGCCACCTCACGTATGGAAGCTCGTTCCAAAGGCCCGGGCTTGGAGGGTTCTGTCTGCCAGCAAAGCTCACCTCCTCAGCCGATTCAGCTCGGGGGTTCCAGGGCCTGTGCAAAAAATCCACCTCCTTTCCTGCAGACACAGTACGCGGGCTGCCACCATCACGGCATGCCCTTGGTGGAGTCTGCAGGGCACAAACTGCTGGGGGAGGAGGATTGAACGCAGCTGCAGGCACTGCTTTAAACAGACTTGGTTCTTCCCTAGCCACAGCGCTGACGCAGGGGTCAGCCGAAGAGCCACCAGTGACACCAAGGCCCTTCGCTCCCGAGTTCCACAGCTGCCTGACCACGGTGGGCAGGCGTTGTGCTCGGTCTGCTGGTTCTGTGTATGGGGAGGCAAGAGATTTGCACCCTTTTATTAACAGACAACCATCAGGAGGTCAGGACGTTGGACCGGTGGTGTCACAAGCGTCCAGATGGCAGCTCTGACCCCTGCGGCCAGTAGAGGGACTGTAGACAGACCCAGCAGGGAGGTCCCACCGCCTTCCATTCTGACTCTAAAATCACCCCAGAGCTTTAAAAAGGAAACTAAGAGAGCATGGCCCAGGTCCCAGAGGGCTGATTTGTAAGTTTGAGTCAGCCTTGAGCGTCGGCTAAGATGCCCAGGTGACATGGAAGTGTCCGGAAGTGCAGAACCATGGGCTTGACCAGGACCGCTGAGCCCTTCTATCCCTGAGCAGCCAGTGGAGGGCTCCTCACCACTCCAGGCCAGGCCAGTCCCAGGCGCCATGTGACCTCACCCTCTGTGGAGCGGGTGCCTGGCCAAAAGCTCAGGACTCAAGGCACCAGCACAGCCGGCTCCAAACGGCAGTGCAGACAGAACCCACAGAACACGTCACGGTGCAGCCATGTCCCCGTGAGCACGGCTTTCAGCTGGAGAGACGAGGCCCCATCCACGAGGCCTCCTCTCTGCCCAGCAGCCCCTCACTTCTCTTTGGTACTGATTTTCTTGGAGAAGCTGTTTTCTCTCATTCTGGGCTCGCTTTTGTATCAGCAAGCAGCCGTCTTCCCCACCAGCCTGTCCACAGGACCAGGACGCCACATCTGACATCACCAAGCCTTGCGCCCCATACCGGAGCCCAGCTTGCCCGGCTTCCTCCACTGACCACTCACACCCCTCAGAGCTCCTCCTTGGAGGCTGGGATCCACTGGCTTTTCTGATTTCCTTTCCTGCCAGGGCAGCTAGAGTTGGTCTATGTGGCCTGCAGTGTAACCAGCTCACGTCGCACAAAGCAGGAGTGGACGTCACAGCTAGGTTCAATCTGGGGTCAGATTTGGGAGGCCGATTTCCAGCCCTGGCTCCACTACTGTCCAGGAGATGCCCTGACCTGGAGTGGGCTGTGGCTCAACACTAGGAACTCTTCCTCACAATGTTATGTGAGCCCACCTGGTGGCACATGCAAGTGATCTTACACTTGAGAGGCTGAGGCAGGAGGATCACACAAGTTTGAGGCCAGCATGGGCTACATAACAGATTCAAGGCCAGCCTGAACAACACTCCAAGATCTTATTTTAAAAACAACAACAACAACAAAATAAGCCAGGCCTATTGGCACATGCCTCTAATCCTGGCAGTCGGGAAATTCAAGGCCAGCTGGGCTACATAATGAGTTCAAGGCCAGCTTAAACTACATGGCAAGCCCTCATCGAGAGACAGAGAGAGAGAAAGAGAGAGAGAGAGAGAGGATTATATAAAATCTCTCCTTAGGCAAAACAAAATAATTTTCTACAGTGAAGTCAGAAGTCCAGGGTACTTTTTGTATTCATTTTCCAAAATGTTACAAACAAATACATTAAAATGTACATACAAAAGTCCGATAGTATTCTGTCCTTCTGTGGGATACTATGGACTCTTATTTTGAGATGTGAGGCACTAACTTGTAGCACAGTGACTTGGAATAAATCTTGTCAGGCCATCTAAACAGTAAATTTGGGAGATTACTGCTGAATTTTAAAAATTATTCTTCTTCTCACTATTATTATTTGGTTTTCTGAAACAGTCTTGCTGGGTAGCACAGGCTGGCCTCGAACTCAGGCTGATCCTGCTGCCTCAGCCTCTGGAATGCTGGGGTCACAGGTGTGTGCCACCATGCCCAGTGAAAGCTATCTTTATTCTAGGTATGGGTACATATGCACACATGTACGTACACACGCACACACATGCAAGCCCTCCTCAGAACCTCAGGAAATTGCTGATCACACAGCTGCTGGCTTGGGCCGCAGAACTGGGCTCTGCACAGGGCTCCACCCTCCTGTGCGCGCTCCGGGAGGTCTGTTTGAGTCTGTGTCACAGGAGGACCCTGGAAGCGTGGGCCTGTCTGCCAGCCACCAGGTCCCCCTCTGCTGGCCGCCTCTGGCTTGAAACCAGGCAGGCAGAAGATGGATGCATGTGCTGGGAGTCAGACCCTTAGCCGGTCCCAGCACCCACCGCAGAGCACCTTCCCTCTGTTTGCTGCTTGTGGGGTGACGGCAGGGCCACACTCACAGGCCGGCTGTGAGGCCTGAGGGAGCCCCATGCACACACCAGGGCTCAGTGGGCTGGCTTCCACTCGAGTGGGTTTTCTTCCCTGGAGGAGAGGCTCATGGTGCTCCCAGAGGGCGGGTGCTGCAGCCCTGTCCTCCCCTCAACAAGCACAGCAGGCCTGGTGCTCTTCACAGGCCCTCAGGACTGTTCCTTGGCCTCCCATGCTGACTGTGGTGACAGAAAAGCTTGGGGTGCACAGCAGGGCCTGGAGGAGTCACCTCCCAGACTCAGTTTGGCCGAGCAGATCCTAGAGGCCGTGCGGGGTCCTATGGAGTGGGTAGCAGCCTCTTGCAGGCAAGCAGCATCTTGTCCCTATTTCCCAGCAAGCAAAAGTCATCTCGCAGGGTGCCTGGGGTGGGTGGACTCGGTGGGTTCCGTGTCCTCCACCAGTTCCCCTAGCTCCCTCAGTCTGTCTGCAGCGTCACAAGCCCACAGACACTGCTCCCATGGCGGTCGTCGGCAGACCTGCAGTCCAACCCGCTGGCCAAGCTGTGGCTGTGCAGTGGGGAATGTGAGCTAATCTGCTGTGCCTGTTTCCTCATCCACACGGTGCAGCCTCTTCCCACAGGTGTGGCAGAGACGAGCCAGTTAACCCAGGCAGCGGGCCCGAAGTGCTGCTGGTGAGAGTCCCCAGCTTTGCACGCCAGGCACATGGGCGACTCCTTGGGCCTGCATTTCTAGTGCCCAGCCCTCCTGTCCCGGTTCCTCACTGTCAGCACCACACGAGTTCTTAAATATCCAAAACCCAGCCCTCGGCTCTGCAGGGCCCTAGCTTGCTCTCCCTCGTCTCCCTGCTGGCTAAGGTCCCAAAAGCCACCCTCACCCGCTTCTCTCTCCTGGCCCCAGCGAGTCTTATCACAGCACTGCCAGCCACGCTGGCACCTCCTGTGCCGCAGTCAGCTGGGACAGCCCGCTGCCCACACTGCCTGCCTGGCACCTCAGCTTTCCTCTTTGCTCTCACACAACCTGCCCCCAAGCAGGAGCCACAGAATTCTCCAGAGACAGAAACCAGGGGCTAATTCCTTGCTCGTAACTGTCCCAGGATGCCTCGGATGGAAGCTGCTCGAATGCGGCTTCCTAGTGAGGACTTCAGGGCACCATGGCCCCTCCTTCCTGCGCCCCATGGTCTCCCCACAGCACACCAGACATGGTGCATGGGCGGGGCCGCCACCGGCCCACAGCCCTGGACTGCACTCTGGCTCCACCACTGCCCCTCCTCCACGGCTCAGCCACGTGGGGAGCCAGCGGATGTTGGACGCTTGGTACAGTTCCGGGACACACGGAACTGCTAGAAGCACAAGTGTCCCTTCCAGAAGGTAAACAACGCTCACCAGGAAGACCGCAGTTCTCAGTGACAGATCCGCTGTGCTGCCCCAATGTAAGCATGCACTGCACATTTTCCTGCACTTACTTGGAGTCTCCTCTAATATCTCCTGGAACTTGGTTCTTTCGTACTCCACCAACTGGCGCTGCAGGTGTGGTCGAAGGCTCCAAATGGTAAAGTTGGCCATGTCCATCTTCATGAGGTCCAGCACGTGATATATTTGTCTAAGATATTTGGAATCAAAGAGTCAAACTGAAATTCATTACCTGTTATCTATGTGTTACATGGTAGAAAAGACAAGCAGTTTCCAAGATACCTTTGAAATTGTAATTGTTATCAGCAAGGTCACTTTTACACAAGGCTTACTGGGGACTCAGGTTACAAACATCCCCAACAGGAAAACACAGAGTAGCAACGTCAGTAAATCTTTTTTTTTTTTTTTTTCATTTTGAGACAGGGTCTTGCCTTGCAGTTCAGGCTGGCCCTGAGCTCACTATGTAGCCCGGACTAGCCTGGAACTCAGCCATCCTCCTGCCTCTGTCTCCCGAGTGCTGGGATGACAGGCGTGAGGCACCATGCTCATTATTGTGGTGTGTGGTACCAGGGATCAAACTTGGGACCTTGCACTTGCAAAGCAGACACCAGAACCACTGAGCTAAATCCCTGGCCCAGCCCTTGACATTTTAGGAGCCCAAACATAGTGTACATGGTGTCTACTCCTAAAGAAATAAGAAAAGTACAGAAAAATGAAAGAAGAAAGGATCAGGCCAGAAGGCACCACGGGGAAAGACATCCCCAAAGTCAGGCAGTCTGTCACTGGCCAGGCAGAGGTCACCAAGTCCTGAGGAGGATGGGGGGAGGGGGGCGCAACCTGGAGGTGTGCGGCAGCCAGCGTCAGGACCCCGGGAAGGGCAGGGCGGTCTCCAGTCTACCATCGAGGCAGAGGTCAGACCCGAGGCCAGGTCCCTCTGCAGCCTGCAGAGTGAGCACACACGGAGGTGCCCGAGCCTGCTTTCAGACAGCCAAGGACCCTCGGGAGAGGCTGTCGAGCTGCCAGGTCACGGACCAAGTTTTGGAGGGGGCGGGCAGGGGGAAGGGGTGTGAAAAGGGGGAGCAGCACCACGCACATGTGAAGACTGCCCACCAGAAGATGGGCATCACGTACTGTGATGTGGGTCAGAAAGAGCAAGTTTCCTGCTGCCGCACATAGGGGACTCATTCCCAGTGTGGCCGTATTCACTTTCTTAGAAGAAGCAGAGATGTTTTCTTCCAAGGCACAAGGCCTTTCCCTTCTGAGGTCTCCCCAAGTCAGCATCTGCAGGCCGAGGAGACCCTCCCGCCTCAGTGTCCTTCCTCAGTGGACCCTGAGTGCAGGTGCCTCCCCACAGAGAGACTGGACATGGCCACCTTCCCTGCCCTCCCTCGAGGGCCCCACCTGGGGACCAGGGGACATAGTCCCACACCAGCCACAAGGCTGCAGCTACGACCACCCTCAGTGGTGTTGAGGCCTTGGCCAGGGAAGACCCCACTGCAGGACCCGGACCAGGCACTCACTGTCCAGTCTGCCTCCCTCCTAGACTGTGAAGCCCCTGGTGCCATGCCTTACGTCACCACCACCCTGGAGTGCCAACCAACAGCCTTGTCTATCTGAAAACTGGGCACACAGGAAATGACTGGCTCACTTCCTATTAATCTAATTTTATTCTAGGGCCGAGCCTTCCTTCGGGGGATTAGTTATTCTGCATTCACCTACACCCGCATTTCCTTCTTGTTCATTGGTTCATTTGACAGGATCTCACTCTACAGTTAAGGCTGGCCAGGCTTCACAGCCCAGAGCACAGCAATCCCCCTGCCTCAGCCTCCGAAGTGCTGGGAGTACAGGCATGTGCCATCACTGGGTTCCACGTTGCCCTCTGAACGAATGCAAAGGTGCAGTGCTGACCTCAGCACCTCCACGATGTTGCCTGAGGCCTTCAGCTCCCGGATGTCCTGGTCCCGCACAGGGGCACACAGCCTGCCCATCATGCCAATGACATAGGTGGCCAGGCCCTGGACGTCCACGGCGCTGTGTTCCGCCTGCTGTCTGATGAGCTCAGGGTCCAGCACCTCACAAATCTGGGTGCGGAGCCGATTCGCGCCCGGAGTGAGGAAAGAGAGGAGAATCTACAGAGAGAGATGGAAGTCAGTGGCACAGCTGTGTTTTCCAGGCTCCTCATGCTTCTGCTCTGGAAGAGAGCATGGCCTCCTGCCTCTGAGGTGCTGCTGCTGCAGCCTGGACACACAGCCGAGCATCACCAGAAAGTCCACAGGCCACAGTGCTCAAGTCCCTCCCCTGCCAAGCTCTTGGCCCTATGCAGCTTAGGGAGCTTGGTTTCTTCCTGTGAAGTCAGGATAACAGGAGGGAGCACCTCAAACGCAGTGTGCAAAGCAATTAGTGTGTGTACGTGGCAGATAGCATGTATCTCGTAAATGTTAGCTGAAATTGCAACTGACTTTCTATTTAATTCTTACAACTGGCTTTGAACTTAGTTCTTACTGATCTGGAACTTGGGAAGACCCTCCAGCCTCAGCCTCAGCCTCCCAGGTGCTGGATTACAGACACGGGACACCACCTCTGGCTTCCCATTTTGTGGGTGCATTTTTTTTTTTTTTTTTTTTTTTAGTTTTTTGAGATAGGATCTTGCTTTGTAGTTCAGGGTGGCTCTGAACTCACTAGGTAACCCATGCTAACCTCAAACTCACAGCAATCCTCCTGCCTCTGCCTCCCGAATGCTGGGATTATTGGCGTGAGCCACTATGTCCAGCATTATGCATATTGGTTCTACAGATTAATAGGTTTCATTTTGGCAGGTCTGACCATGCATGTAACTTTAATCATCCCCCAGTACTCTTTCCCGTCACCCTGAGTTTCATCTGCTTTGAGGGGCTTCAATGTGTGTAAACTGAAATTTAGCACACCCACCACTAAACCACTAAACCGGTTCCCCTGACCCCAGTCGGTGCCCCCAGCTGAGGCTCTGTGCTCTCAGCAGGGCCCGGCTCTGTCCCCTCCTTTCCCCCCAGCCCTGCCTCATTCCAAGGGGTCAAAGAGAACCCCAGAGCCAGCATCTGTGCCCCACACCAGCGGCTGGGAACCTGTCTCTGCAGAGGGGAGCAGACTGCAGTTGGGGAACCGATCTCTCCAGATTCCAGTGCTGAAGCTCAGTGCCCACCAGGAGGGAACTGGGACCCGGGGTGACATGGCCACAAGCTGGGGCGCCTCAGAGCAGGGTTGGCGCCCATATGGAAGGGGCAGGCTGGGCGGCAGGCTTCCTCAGACGTCTCAGAACAAGAGGCCCAAGACGCGCAGGTGACTTGCCTCTCTGATCTCCTCGAACAGCCTGACAGCGTGCTCGTATTCAGGGGGCTCGGCCCTCAGCTCAGACTCCAGCACGTCCCAGAAGGCCTGGTGCACGATCCTCTTCACGCGCCCGGCCAAGCTACAGCAAGGAGAAACGCTGCTTAGAAGGAGCTTTCTCTTCCCTGAGTCCAAGAGACAAACGCTCCCATAGGAATCTTTGGAAACGCATAAAAACAGGAAAGTCGGGGGAGTGCTGCATGCCTATAATCAGAGCACTTTGGGAGGTTGAGGCAGGAGGATCACAAATGCCAGCCTGGACAACACACTGAGATAATTTACTGAGATTCAGTCTCAAAGTGGAACATAAAAAGGGCTGGGGACGTGGCTTTCGGAAAGCCCTGTGTTGAAAACTACTAAAACAAACACAAAACAAATTCAACTTAGAGGACAACAGTCACCCCAGGCTCATTCCCAATGTGACGCATTTCCTGCTCAGTGCACTGTTTTACCCAGTGTGCACAGTGGTAGAGGCTTTTCTTATTCAGTATTCTGCCCTGAGAGGCTCTCCAGACATTTCAAATGCTTCCTTTTCGTAGTCATAAAACTGCCCTGAGGAGAGACTGGCTGAGCGGTTCCCCCTCTGCAGATCCAGAGTTCTGCTTTAGATTTCAGGGCCATGGCCAAGTGCACTTTCCTTGCAGCATCTATTCTTTTGTTGTTGTTGTTGCTGTTGTTGTTGTTTTTTGAGACAGGGTCTCGCTTTGTAGTTCAGGCTGGCTCTGAGCTCACTATGTAGCCTAGGCAAGCTTCTAACTCAGCAATCCTCCTGTCTCTGCCTCCCGAGTGCTGGGATTACAGGCGTGAGCCACCACTCCTGGCACTGTGGCATGTGGTATGTGGTATTGATTGTTGGTGAGCATGAGTCTCCA
>PVIC010011787.1:0-40792 GCA_004025085.1 Thryonomys swinderianus | reverse complement strand
GGGAAGGAACACCCTCATCCTGCCCTGGCTCTCCTGGAACTCCTATTCTTTTCTGTCTTCTCAGTTGGTTAGACCCAAGGTGGAGAGCCGGAGGACAGGCAGCCAGGCGATGAGACCATGAGGGAAACCCTGGGTCTTGCAGCAGAGCATTGTGGGGAGGTGGAGGACCCGGAACTGGGGAAGATGTTAGAGAGAAAAATCAGGCCCTCAGAGACCCAGAGCCAGAAGTTAGATCTAAGACCTCACCCTGTGGGAACATGCATGCTTTCATTCTGCGCAACAGTGGTTTTATTTTATTTATTTATTTATTTGCAGCGCTGGGGATTGAACTTGGGCACAGTGATTTTAAAATATGCGACTTTGTTTTCTTAAGCCATCCCTGAACAGTGTGTGAAGGACATGGGGGAGGTGGAGTCACAGGACATAGGTGAGGACTCTGGGTACAGCCTCCCCGGTGTCCAGGCAGCCACTCAGAGTGGGACCTGGCTTGGCCTTGTCTGTTGATTCCTCTCTGGGGAACCGAAGCCCAAGCCATGGGCTCCCCTTTCTTGTTCTAGTTCTCTAACTACCTCCTCCCTCCACTCCTTTCCAGTTTCTACTCTTTGTTTATTTGCAACATGGGAGATTAAACACAGGGCCTTCACACTGAACTACATCCCCTAGCCCTTTCTTTACTTTTAATTTTAAGATTCTATCTTACTAAGTTGCTAAAAGTTGGGCTGGAATCTGCCATTCTCCTGCCTCAGCCTCCCAGAGTGCTGGGATTGTAGGCATGCACCACGATGTCTATTAGTCTTCTCGGGAATTGAAAAAGAAAATTGTTCTCCTGCTCTCATACAAAAATGCTAACAGTTTTAAGTGCCTGGCATGTTGCAGGCACTCAATAAATATCTGCTCAATGCATCAGCCACCTGGTGGATGTTGGGGGTGGGAAATGAGAGGGTGGCACGGGAAGGAGCCGAGGCCGGGCTCAGTGGGATCCTCACGGGCCACCCCACCCTCCAGGTCTGTCCTTCCGGGGAAAGTCTCTGCAGAGCCCAGAGATTTCACACTGAAACCATCCCCAGTAGATTCCTCTTCTGCTCACCTCCAGTGGGCTGCTGCCCTCCCAGGCTCGGTCCATGGCACCTCCAGAAGTGGGGAGCGCTTCTAGTGATGGAGCTCCTGGACCCTGCAGCCAGAGTACCTGTGTCCACGTTCCATCTTGGCCTGCCATCCCTCTCTGCCTTGGTTTCCCCATCTGTCAAGCGGAGATAGCAATAACACCCATCTCACGATTCTGCTAGCAGGACTCGGACAGGAAGTGGCTGGAGGTGCCCAGTAGCAGGCACTGTGTGTCACCCATCCCGGGGGCTCCATCTCTGAGCAGGGACCCAGGAGGTCCCTCTCCTCGTCGTGGTCCCTGTACCCCAGCACCCCCCTGAAGAATTCTAACATCTGTTTTAAATGTGACCTTAAAGTTCTACACAGCCACACTGAAAGCATTTAAAAGAAGTAAAATTAATTTAAATTGTATTTAGCCCCATATATCAAAACCATGACACTTTCAACATGGAATCAATATAAAAAACATCAATGAGATATTTTACATTAAAAAACAATTTGTTTTGAATCAACTCTTCAGAATCTGGCCCTGGCACTGTCCTTACAGTGGAGGTGTAGCCACATGGCAGGAACTCAGTGGCTCGGAGCCTGGAGGCCACCGTACCAGACCCGCAGCTCAAGCTGGTCACCAGGTCCTCTGGGTGCTCTCTGACCTGCTCCCTCCCTGCCACCTCCCGGATCTTTCAGATCTGCGCTGAGAACTTTGAGCCAGGATTTGTGCCAGTGCCTCGCAATGCGTTTCCAGCCTTCTGCTGTTCTGCTCCACTTGGACTTAGATTCTGCAGCCAGAGACAAGTTAAAAGGCAGATCTGGTCATTTGTCACCCTTGTTCCACGTTCCTCAGGACTGCGACTTTGGCCTCCCAAGCCTCTAATGATGCGTCCAGGACATCAGGGAGGTGTCCTTTCTTGCCCTCACCCCATGTCCGCTTTGCTTAGCCACCTCCTGAACCACTCTGTACTTCCGCACATGACCCTCCTCTTCTCTCCGGGGACAGCTGCTCATTCCGAGCACTGAGCCCATGTGGGGCTCTTCTGGGTCACCTTGACCCCCACAGGCCTGTGAGTGTCCTCCCCTCTCACAGTCCTGTGCACGTGTTTGACCTCACAGGTGTCACATGCTTTGTGTCTGTGCGCCACGCCCTGCACTCGCTCCTTTTGGGAGCTGAGCCCTTCCTCTCTTGAGTGCTGAGCCGAGCCAGCCTCACCTTAGTCGGTGCGACCTCCTAACCTGGGCCTATGCTTTGCCCTGGGATTTGTGCATATACAAAGGAACACAGTGAGAAATGATTGCAGAAAGGTAAATTGGAGCCGGGCTGTGAACACCTTTGAAGACCAGGCCAAGGACAGTTCAGACTTTACTCTGTTGACAAAGGGAGCCACTGCAGCCGGGGCAAGGGGTGGGCAGCTAGGGCAAGAGGTGAGGTCAGCAGGGCCTTTGGGCTTTCAGAGTCAAGGTGAAGTCAAATTCTCATTTGCTTCTTTTGAAAAATCCTGGCAAATGACATGTTGTGCTAGAACCATCTTCTCGGAAGGCCACTTAGAAGGGTTGGGGAAATAAAGGAAGGAATACCGGTGGAGCTTCTGTATGGCCTTTATGCCGCCAGTATTGTACATATGCATGTACAAGCTGTGACTGAAACAAGGTGAATGTTTAAATTTTTTTTGAGACAGGGTCTCGCTTTGTAGTTGAGGCTGGCCCTGAGTTCACTATGTAGCCCAGGCAAGCCTCGAACTCAGCAATCCTCCTGTCTCTGCCTCCCAAGTGCTGGGATTACAGGCGTGAGCCACCACGTCTGGCACTGTGGTATGCGGCATTGATTGTTGGTGGGCGTGAGTCTCCATGCCCAGCATTGTATGTGGTTACTGGGATCGAACTCAGGACCTTGCGCATTCGAGGCAGGCTCCGGAACCGCTGAGCTAAATCTCCGGCCTATGAATGTTTAAATTTTTAAAAATATTACTGTAAACCGGGTGTGGTGGCTCACGCCTGTAATCCCAGCACTCGGGAGGCAGAGACAGGAGGATTGCTGAGTTCGAGGCTTGCCTGGGCTACATAGTGAGCTCAGGGCCAGCCTGAACTACAAAGTGAGACCCTGTCTCAAAAAAAAAAATATTACTGTAAGGGCCGGAGGATTAGCTCAGTGGTTCCGGCGCCTGCCCTGCAGGCGCAAGGTCCTGAGTTCGATCCCCGGAAACCACATACAATGCTGGGTGTGGAGATTCACGCCCACCAACAATTAATACCACATACCGCAGTGCCGGGCATGGTGGCTCACGCCTGTAATCCCAGCACTTGGGAGGCAGAGAGAGGAGGATTGCTGAGTTCGAGGCTTGCCTGGGCTACATACATAGTGAGCTCAGAGCCAGCCCGAACTACAAAGTGAGACCCTGTCTCAAAAAAAAAAAATATTACTGTAAGGGCCAGGAATTTAGCTCAGTGGTTCCAGCATCTGCCTCGTAAACTCAAGGTCCCAAATTCAATCCCTGATACCACCTACCACAAAGACAGGCATGATATGGTGACTCACACCTGTAAACCCAGCAATCAGTACTGTATACCACAATGTTGGGTGTGGTGGCTCAAGCCTATAATCCCAGCTCTCTGGAGGTAGAAGCAGGATTGCTGAGTTGGAGGATGGTTTGGACTACACAGTGAGTTGAAAGCCAGCCTGAACCATAAAGTGAAAACCTGTCTCAAAAAAAAAAATTACTGTAAAAGATACATTAGCAAGAATCCCCTTCAAAATACTGCCCCTTATCCTACCATTTTTTTGCCACTTTCTTTAAAACTTTATTTCAGGGCCAGAGATTTAGCTTAGTGGTTCCCATGCTTGCGCAAGCCCAAGGTCCCTGGTTCAATCCTGGTAACCAAATACAGCAATAACGGGCGTGGTGGCTCATGCCCACTGGCAATCAGTACCACATATCACAAATGCCGGGCTTGGTGGCTCAAATGTGTAATCCCAGCACTCGGGAGGCAGAGGCAGGGGGATTGCTGAGTTCTGCTGAGTTCAAGGCTTTCCTGAGCTACATAGTGAGCTCAGGGCCAGCCTGAACTACAAAGCAAGACCCTGTCTCAAAAAAAAAATTTTTTTTTCACTTTTTTGCAGTACCAGGGATTGAACTCAGGACCTTGTGCTTTCCAGGCAGGCGCAGTACCACTCTTGCCACTTTTTGAAGTAGCTCTATGTGTCCTCTTTCCTGGGTGTTGTTAGTGGCACTGTCTTGGCTACCTCTGTTCTGAATTTATTTAAAACATTTCCTTTTTTTCTTTTCCTTTTTTTTTTTTTTTTTTTTTTTTTTTTTTTTTTTTTTTTTTTTTTTTTTTTTTTTTTTGAGACAGGGTCTTGCTTTGTAGTTGAGGCTGGCCCTGAGCTCACTATGGAGCCCAGGCAAGCCTCGAACTCAGCAATCCCCCTGTCTCTGCCTCCCGAGTGCTGGGTTTACAGGTGTGAGCCACCATGCCAGGTACTGTGGTATGTGGCATTGATTGCTGGTGGACGTGAGTCACCATGCCCAGCATTATACGTGGTACTGGGGATCGAACTCAGGACCTTGTGTTTGCAAGGCGGGTACCAGAACCACTGAGCTAAATCTCTGGCTAAATCTTTTACTATCATATGTTATTTTTATTTAAGCACATAATGGGTTTTTTGTTTGTTTGTTTTTGTTTTTTAATTTTGTTTTTGCAGTTCTGGAGATCGAACCCTGGCCCTTGTGCTTCCAAGGTAGGCATGGTACCACTTGAGCCAAATCCCTGGCCCCTCACAATGTATTTTTTGATCACTCCTTTCCCACTGCCCCCAAGGAAGATACGTCCTTTCTACTTGAGAGAGGAGGCTGAAGTTCAGAGAAGTTAATGCAGTTGCTTAGAGCAGTAAGTATCCAGACTGAAGTCATGCGGGGCTTGAAGCCTTCCTGGAGGGCCGGCAGGGTAAGTGAGGGCCAGGAGAGCATCCAGGCGGGAGCTGTTGGGGTCTGTACCCCTGTACTAGTTAGGGAGCAGCCTCTGGGTAGCACCAGGAAGTGCATGCTGCATCTCATTCGGCGCTTATCCTTCCTGACGTCGCTCTAGGTGACACTGCGAGGCTCCAGTAAGAGGAGACGACTCATAGCAACTCTGTGCAATCAAACTGCTGCGCGGGGCCTGGGACAGGATGATCCCTACTCACTTCGTCTACTCCCCATAAGATTTTGATTAACTTGACAGGGTCTTCTGGTCACAGCCGAAGCCTTAGCTTTAATAATGCCTTAATTTAAAAATCTCCGGAATAATTTTTGGCTCCCTTTAGCATGAAAAGATTTTCCCCTCAAAGCCTTTAATCTATTTTTCCAATTGAAGGTAATTCCACGGGACTTGGTTGATCTTTTTTTTTTTTTTTTTTGTACTTGGGATTGACCCTTCACACTGAGCCCTTTATTTTTTATTTCCGAAGAGGGTCTCATTAAGTCGCTAAGTTGCCCAGGCTAGGGTTGAACTTGCTTCCTCTTGTCGCAGTTTAGCCTATGTCACTCGCTTGATCTTTAGTGAACAACTCTATAGTCAGCGTTCACTCTGCTTTATCCCTCTCTTTTTCTTGGCTTCTCCACCATGGCCGATCTAGAATGTTGTTCATCATCAGCCAGGCTTCTCATAATAGTAAGTGGCAGTGAGGTTTTAGGAAGGGGACAGCATCGCCATTATCTTTCTTCTGGGAAATGTGATCAAATTCCTGTCTGGGACCCAGCAGAGTGTGTGAGTAGCACTGGGAAGGAGGTGCTGTAGATCAGCATGTCGAGGACCTCTGGTGCCGAGCGCCTATGGCCAGGAAGGTCTGAGGGCAGCACTGGGATGGAACCCTGGGCCTCTATACTGGTTGCAATGCTACGTGATCGCAGAGGTCCAGGGTTTGCCCTCTGTCCCGGACCTACGGTGTTCTTCCTGATGTGCAGTCTCCACCGCTCCACTTTGCAACTTCTGCCTGATCTGGAGACAACCCAGGCTCCCTATTGCCCATGCGGCCTAAGCCAAGTCCCCAAAGCCCCATAGGCGACTCCTCCTGGTGGCTTTTCCTGAGCCATCGACAGGAACCAAGGATGGGCGTAAGAACTCAGTCCTGGAGTCGGGAGGTTGAAGAGTAGAAGGTGTTGGGACAGGCCCGGCCTCACTGGGCAGCTGCCCAGAGAGCGATCTGTCTGGCCCTTGTGGGGGTCTGGACTTGTGCAAAGGGGTGGAGCCCTTAAGCACAGCCTACAGTCTCTCCCTCATGTTTTGGTACCACTGGTCCTGGAGGGTGGCTCCCCACTGTGGGTTCCCACCTTCCCTTGCTGCCCTGAAATGTGAACTTGACTCAGATGACATCAGAGGCAACATCTCTGTCTGCCTCCTGCTGAAGCATCTTGTAAGCCTTGCAGCCATGTCTCACCTGGCTGGGTGCCACCAGGTAGGGACAGTGTGGTGAGAATGGAGATTTTTTTATTTAGTGGAAAGAGATGTGACCACATCCTGCAACCATGCAGATAGACAGCCATTGTCTTAATCAGTCTTCCGTTGCTATAACAAAGTATCAGAGATGGGGTAACTTATATAGAACAGAAGTTTATTTGGTTCATAGTCCTGGAGGCTGGAAAGTCCAGGGGAGGGTGCTGGCCTCTGGTGAGGGCTCTTTGCTGCAGGATAACCTGATAGAGGGCATCACATGAAAAGGCAGAGAAAAATGTGCCAGCTCAGTGTCTCCTCTGCTTCCTGTACAGCCACAGATGCCATTATGGGGCACCACCCTCAGGACCTCCCCTAATCCTAGGTACCCTCTGCAGCCCCACTTCTGAATACATTAACATGGATTTGGGGGTTGCAATTCCAACATGTGAACTCAGACAGACATGTTCAAACAATAGCAAACATCAGTAGAGGCCCCTTTACACAAAAGCCACCAAACCATGCCTCTGTCTATAGTGAATTAAGGAATATTTGCTTTTTGAAAGAGGGCCTTGCTAAGTTGCCTGAGATACACTTAAACTTCTGATACTTCTGGTTCAGCCTCCCAGAGTGCTGGAATCACAGACGTGCACCACCACGGTAGGCTTCTCCTGTTTCATATCTTCAGTCCCTTTCCTTTCCCATGATGTGACCTTCCTAAACTCCCTGGGAAGCTTTTGTTTAGCTCTGGCCACATTAGCAAGTGGTTAGACTTATCACCACATTGGAGTCAGGCTTTCAGCATGGACTCCATTTATTTTATTTTATTTTTTGGGCTGTTTCCATATTTTTAAAGCATTTTTTTTTCAGTTTTACTTTCAACACTTCTTTTTCTCCCCTTTCAAACTGGTGCTCCAGAGTGCAGACTACTGTGGTGGCTAATTCGCTGTCTTCTGATGGTCCAGCTCATCGTCAGCATGTGGGGAAAGAACCTAGTCATACCTGTAGGGGTGCCCAGGAAATGCATGCTCACCTTTTCAGGAACTAGGTGGGATTTTGGGGTGTCTTGGTAAAGAAGAATATCTGGGGTAAGGATTTTCCATAATGTCCAGATTCTTTTTGCATTTTATACTGTCCAAGCACAAAAAGTTTGGGGCAAAAGCTTGAAGTCCTTTTGGTGGGACCCACCTGCCCCCCCTGGAGTCCCCCAGATCCTTTGTTGTTGTTCTGGGACTCAGAGCAGCGAGGTGCTCTGGCGGCAGGAGAAGCTGACTGGCTCCTAATCTGGACACTGCCTTCCTGCACTGTGGACACCGCAGACGGCGGGAGGGTCAGAAGTCCAGGGAGATGCCTGGTTTAGATTAGGAGGTTATCAGGCCGGAGGGCAGTGTTTACCTTGGCCTGGGCTTGCTGAGTGCTTCCTCCCCTGCTCAGCTGCTCTCTGCTAACTTAGCAGAAGCGCAGCTCTGCTTTTAGTTGTGAAGGGGGCGCCGAGGGGACATCTTATGTGAAAGACCCGGAAACAACATGGGAGCCTGCGGCCTGCACGGAGAAATTTGACTCCTGTTTCTGTACCATTTTTAAAGCCCACAGAGAGGGAAGGACAGGGATGGGGACACGTTGCGTCCTCTGTCTCATGTGTGAAGGGGACATGATGGGAATTGCTGCCTCACATATATCCAAGCGTCATGAGAAGTTGAGCACATAAAGACCAAGACGGCACTTTGTCTACGGTGACCCTTAGTTGTCCAGCTAATTAATGTCTTAGCGAGGTTTTGGGGGTTATGTGATAGCCAAGGGTCACTGAACCCTGAGGCCCCACTCCAGTCCTGGTCCCCCTTAAATAACAGGGATGAAACTCTTGGCCTTTGCATTGAACTACATCCTCAGCCTTTTAAAATTTTTTTTATTTTGAGACAAGATCTTATTAAGTCACTAAATTGCTCAAGCTGGCTCAAATTTGAGATCTTCCTGCCTCAGCCTCCCAGGGTGCTGGGATTACAGGTGTGTACCATTACTCCAAATTTTTTTTTTTTTTTTTGCTTTTTGGAGACAGGGTCTCGCTTTGTAGTTCAGGCTGGCCCTGAGCTCACTATAGTGCCCAGGCAAGCTGCTGCGAACTCAGCAATCCTCCTGTCCCTGCCTCCCGAGTGCTGGGATGACAGGCGTGAGCCACCACGTCCGGCATTGTGGTATGTGGTGTTGATTGTTGGCGAGCGTGTCTCCATGCCCAGCATTATATGTGGTTACTGGGGATCGAACTCAGGTCCTTGCGCTTGCGAGGCAGGCGCCGGAACCACTGAGCTAACCCTCCGGCCCTCCAAATTTTTGATACTATACATTTTGGGCCCTTGTTGGTGAACAGTGGCTTTTGCCTGTCTTGGAGTTTCAGTGTGTATCCCCAGCATGCCAGGGGCACAGTTCAGTAAGACAGAAGTGCGAATGACTAGCCCGCTGGCCATGCTGCAGGGTGGAAGTGGCAGCAATGAACATTTAGGACCTCGCAGACAACTCCGTGGAGGCTTTAATTTCAGGGCTGCTCAAGACTTTCCCACTTCTGCCGCCCACCACATGCCTACTTTAAAAAGAATGCAAACTGGCCTTTCTACTCCATGCCATTCCTGTTATTGTTTTAAAATAAAGTTTTACTTTAAATTGTTGGACACGGAGAGAGATGTGCCGGATGTGTCGACTGAGAAAGCCTTTGGATCTGAGCATTTTAGGTGCATCACCTTGGAGACAGGAGATGTGTGCTGTTTTTCAATTTCCTTTCTCACCAAGTCCCAGAATAATAAATTATAAATATCTATTAAGTATTACAGAGTGTCAAGCACACTGTGGCTATAGGAGGAGATCATTTGGCCCTTTTAGCAAATCCCTAAGTTAGGCACTGTTATTCTTCTGATTTTAGAGACCAGGAGGCTCTGAGGAGTTAGGTGACTTGTCCAGTGTCCGGGCCTGATGTTGCAGAGTTGGGTTCTGCCGGCTGGTTTTACCTGCGGAGGGTGGAGTGAAATATCACGTATCCCTTCTCTGTCCCTCTTGGCTGCCACGGCCCTGCTGGCTGCTGTTAATGCTAAAAACCTTGCCTGAAAGGACAGCTTCAAACAGTTGTGTGTGTTCACATCTGCCTCGGAGACGGGGCTGGAGGGCGAAGGGAAGAGGGAGTCCTAGAAGCCAGAGTTGCGAAGGTCTTCAGGGACAGATAGCTCACCCTCTTCACTCCCCGATGCCGCTGTGGGGAGGAACAGAGAGGGACAGGTTTTCTCTGCATCACACAGCAAGTCAGCAGGGCAGCCAGGATCAGCCCTGGGCTCTGAGACTGGGTGGTGTGGATGACATCACGTCTCTTTTACGGATTTCATGCAACTTTGCCCGTTCATCATCTAGATGGAGTCTCCTCCTCTTCTCAGCCCATCTTCCCAGAGGGGCGGCTGTCTTTTGAAGGGAAAAGGCCAATTTTCATGCTCCTAGAGAAAAAAGAATAAGTGCCTTGAGGATAGAGACACCACCGTTTCTGTTTCCAAATGCTATCACAGTGCTGGACACACTGAGGTCGTCTGGTAAATATCTATGCTCCAGAATGAACCTACTATCCCAGAAATGGAGAGGACTAAACTTAGTCACTTCTCTAGTCCTGGACTTTCTGGGATGTTTTCATTCTTTTCCTAAATGTTTGGTCCTAACATAATCCTGTGCTACATGGAATACGAAAGAAAGAAAAGAAAGAAAGAAAGAAAGAAAGAAAGAAAGAAAGAAAGAAAGAAAGAAAGAAAGAAAGAAAGAAAGAAAGAAAGAAAGAAGGAAGGAAGGAAGGAAAGAAAGAAAGAAAGAAGGAAAGAAGGAAAGAAGGAAAGAAGGAAAGAAAGAAAGAAAGAAGGAAAGAAGGAAAGAAAGAAGGAAAGAAGGAAAGAAAAAGAAAGAAAGAAAGAAAAGAAAGAAAGAAAGAAAGAAAGAAAGAAAGAAAGAAAGAAAGAAAGAAAGAAAGAGAAAGAAAGAGACTACAAGATTAAAAAAGAAATTCCTGTCCCCTGACTGTCCACCCCAGCATCAAGCCAGCTTACAGCAATGGGGGATTTCTCTGGCTTCTCACATCTCGCAAGTCAGGGAGCGGAAGGTGGAAGGCGGAGTCCTGGGGGAAATGACCTCAGCATTCATTAGATGTCAGCCAAGTGCCCAAGGAGTTCAATTCAGATTCCTCTTTGGGAGGCACTTGAAAACCCCCGATAACCTAAATTCTCCAAATCTTTCAGGCCTCAAGGGAGAGATGGAGGGTGAGAAGAAGAAAGCGATCTGATGTCCAAGTTACGCATTTCCCATCGGGGGGCTGTCCACACTGAGATGGTGGGCTCTGCCTCCAAGGCAGGGACCCGGGCCTGGGACAGGCAGCATTCCATTCAAAAAGCTGAGCTGGACTGGGGGTGGACTCAGGGCTACAGCACCTGGCCAGCAGGTTCGAGGCCCTGAGTTCTATTCCTAGTCCTAAAAAAGTAAGAAAAGGCTGAACTAGGACTTAAGGGAACTAAATGACATGCTGTGTACTTCAGGAAAGAGGGGAGGGTTGGATAGGGTATCTTGGGGTATGCACGCAAGAGGGTACACCCGGACTGTGTGCATATGGTGCACGTGGAGATACGGGACAAGATAGTGAATCATGAGAGCCGTCTCAGAGCATTTTCAACATTTCCAGTCTCTCCTGAACAACAATCTTGCAGTCTGTTAACACAACATGCGGCAGCTGGTCCATCGTGCCGGTCTCAGTAGCGTGGCTTCTCTCCAGTCCTGAGGCTTCCCCGGGACGGGGCTTCCTACTCAAAGCGGGGCAGACCAGCTTCTAGGGAAAGTCACAGAAAGACTCCCACCTGGGGCATGGAGTTCAGGCTGGGTTCCTGGTCCCACCGGTCCTGCTGCTGGGTCCAGGGGATGTGGGAAAAGAACAATCTGGAACCAGGCTGGCCTTAGGCTCCAGCTTTCCTACCTGTAGCGATGAAATCGTTTCATTTCTCCAGAGCCCCTTTCTGGATCAAATGTCTCACCAACTGGGGATTCCGACCTTGAGCCAGCAGGCAAGATGGAGGGTAGGGGTCAAAGGGAAAGAGATGACTCTGGGAAAGTCCTGACCAGCCGCTCACAGATACGTAGTGGTTTGGCACAAAGAACTTTGCTTAAGGAGCAGAAGGCATCTATCCTCCTAGTTTAACATTCTTGAGCCTCAGTTTCCACCTATGAGAAATGGGGGTGGTACCATCTCACACTGGGTCAAACCAATCGCACTGCCCAGGTGAAATGGCGGGGCCCAGTAAATGTGTCCTGCGACCCATTTGAGGACCCGAAAAAGGTTCAGTTGGGAAGACCTCAGGCTGTGTATGGGCGTCCCTGGGTGCAAGACCGGGACTGGGCGCGCGCGGTCTCCGGGCCCCCAGTAGGGCGCACGCCCCAGCTCTGCAGCCACAGCCGCCGCCTCTGTCCCGGGCCGCCTAGGGTTAAGAGAAACCCCACGCCCCCTTTGGCGGCGCAGAGCCCACCTCGCCGAATTTGAAAAGGCGGCCCCGGAGAGGCGTGGGCGCCCCCAGACGCTTCCAGCTCCGACCCTGGTTCTGCGCGCTCGCTTCCCGGCTCGCTCCTTCCTTCCTGGCCGGGGCTGCGGGTTCGGTCCCGCCGCCGGGGCGCTCCGGACAGCCCTCGCCCCGCTCGGGGAGCCAGGTCGCCGCACAAGATGAGGCTGGCCCTGCTCCTGCCTTGGGCGTGCTGCTGCCTCTGCGGGTCGGCGCTGGCCACCGGCTTCCTCTACCCCTTCCCGGCCGCGGCCCTCCCGCAGCACGGCTATCCCGAGCCCGGCGCCGGCTCCCCGGGCAGCGGCTACGCAGGCCGCCGGTGAGTGGCGGGGCACTCGCAGGCGCGGGGGTTCGGGGGGACTGCGGGGCCCAGGACTCGAGGGGTCTCTGGCTGCGCCCTCCCTCTAGCTGCGGGCTCCGGTAGAGGTGGCTCCGACCTGCAGCTGGGGCGCACGAGGGGGCGCACGGAGGGGCGCGCAGAGGGGGCGCGCGCGGCTCGCTGGGCTCAGTACTCAGACCCCACGTCCCCCGGGTCACTTGGTCCCTCCTCGCTCACCTGCAATTCCTGGCTTTGTGTCGCCGAGCGGTTCCCGGGTGACCAACATCCAGGCCTCGTGTCTAGATCCCCTGCCGGTCCGCCCAGCGACACTGAGGACACCGTTCGGTCCGGGATTTGAGGCCCAAGGCGCGGAGTAGCCTCGGCTGCGGCCTCCTAGCCACGTGGGACGTGGGGCCACCTCCGATCCACTGCTTCCGTGTGGTTTCGGGGAGGGAGAGGGAGCACCCAGTTCCAGGTGCTGGGATCCGCCGGTCGCCTCCTCCGAAGCCGGCAGATGGCGCCCTGGCTGACCCGGGAAGATCCGGGCTGAGTGTCCAGAGCCGCGTTTGAATCCCCACTGAGGTAGCATTGGGGGGAAAAAACGGCGCTTGAACTTTTCTTCGTTTAATAATAACTACAAGTCGCACGCCTGCACTAGCGTCTGGAACAGCTCGCACTGGTACATTCTCTTGTTTGATTCGGAAACCACCCTGGGGTTAAGGATTTAAAATGTCTTTCCTTTAACGGGGGAAACTGAGGCCCAGAGAAGGTTCCTGAAGTTCAGAAGCGGCTCAAGGCTGGCCCCTTCTTTCTTCCCCACGTCTGCTGCCTTTACTCAGCTATGGAAGCCAAGAACCAGCACCCATTTCTCTTAACCCCTATGATATTTTACCAAGCCCCAGGCCCACCACCATGGAGTCTGACAAGGCGTTATGTTGAGAGGACAGGAATGTTTTGTGCTGGGAGCACCGGACATTTCATGGCTGGAGAAGGGAGGATCTTGAAAGAGCATCATAGTGCCCTGGAAAAATTGACATGCAATTCTATTTCCCTCTTTTTGTTTGGAAATACTTCCTGGACACTTCGATTAGAGTATTCGGCAAGCACCTACGAAAGTGGCCTGCACACGCTTTATCCCAGAGCAGTCTAAGTTTTCCAAAGTGCAGAATAGTATAGATAGCATGAACCCCGTTATGGAAACAGCCACATAGATCTATCTCTAAGTGGATTAATGCTCAGAAAAGAAATTTTTAGGACCTCTTTTCCAGAACTCACTGTATGTTGAGGTCTGAGGACTGCTGCCTCCCTCCCCCGTGGGTTTACATCCAAGGATTCCACAAATATTTGGGAAGAATTTGCACCAGTACTGAACATATACAAACTTCTTGTCATTGTTCCCCAAGCATAGTGTAACAATCTCCACTGACTTTACATTGCGTTTGGTGCCCTAAGGCGTCTAGAAGTGGTTGAAGTCTAGGAGAGAGAGTGTGGGTTCTCTGCAAAGATCCTGCCATTTCATACCAGGGACTTGAGCAGCATGGGTTGGAGAAAACTCTAAGGTCAGTCCCTACGGATGGCGAGGGAAGACTGTATCAGCATTCCCTTCTCAGTCTTGTCTGCGGGTTTTACAAAAGCATGCATTACTTTTGTCATTAATAAGTGTGGGAACCTTGTTCTGTGCTTGGTGGGCTGCAACTTGGGAACTTATACAAAATTTAGAAGGGCTTATTTTAGAACTGGGCATGGTAGTACCCACCTGTTATCTCAGCACTCTGGGAAGCTAAGGCAGGAGAATCACAAGTTTGAGCCCAGCCTGGGCAATTTAGCAAGACTCTTAAAATCCAAAGGGGGCTGGGGATGGATCCCAGTGCAAAGGCCTTGGTTCAATCCCTAGTACAAGAGAGAAGGGGAAAGGAAAAGCCCTTGATTATTTAAAGGGCATTTCTCTTAGAATCTTAAAACCTGCAGTGGGATCACTGGTGATGTTTGCCAGACAAAGTTGTTCAAATGCAAAACAGAAGCTGAGGGGATACCAGTATGACTGGGCTGGGAAGGTTGCCCTCAGGGGGAGCACCCCCACCCCAGCTATCAATGGCTCTTCCCACCACGGCCAGGGTCTGAGAAGGAGTCTTATACCCAATCCCTGCAAGCAGAGGCAGAAGTTTTAATCTGGAAAAATGATGAAGTTTTATATTCATTCTTGAAGTAGGTGTGTTTCTCTAAGGGAAAGCAGAACTGCGGTGGAACATGGAGTCCAGACGGTGGGCTCATGGGACTGGCTGCAAAGGACAAAATTACCTTTTGCTTCTTCTCTGAGCAGTGATGCTTATTCCATAAACCAGTCACTTCTGACCAGGCCAAGTGCTCAGGGGTAAATATTCACAGATATCACTAAGGTAACACATTGTTCATTTTTCCAACCTAGATGTCTTCTTCCTTTTTCTGTTGCTAAAACAAAATACCTGAGGCTGGGTACTCTATAAAGAAATGAGGTTTATTTTGGCTTACAGATGTGGACTTGGGAAGTGAGCTTGAACAGAAAAGCCAAAATGCAAGGGTTAACCCTGCTTTGTTACAACCCTCTCTGTGTAACTAAGTACATCCCTCAAGACCTAACCTTGAAAGTCAGCCAATGACCCATTCCTGAGTATTGGCCCCATGACCTCATCACATTTTAAAGCCCCCACCACCTTTCATCACCGGTACCCTGGAGACTGGGTCTTTGACATGTGACAAACTATATTCGCACCAGAGCTCTCGACAAATGACCTGGAAAGCCAGGGTCAAGTGAGGGACCTTTCGATGCCTTGGCATTCTGCTCTGGAAAAGGGCAACAAATGACGAAGCAGTCTAGCCACTTGTGCCCTGGCTCCTTCCCACACCCTGAGGATGCCCCCCACAGGTCTGTGGACCCCATAACCTGCATGCTCAGTACAGTCTCCACCTACCAGAAAATGCCACCCTTGCCATGTGCCGGCCCTTCTGGGACAGTCCCAGTCCCTCTTCTCCCCGCTGCCCCTTACCTGCAACCCCCGCAACTCACACCTTCAAATGTCAGCAAGGACAAAGGACGGCTTCACCTGGGGGTTGGGAGGCACAGGTCACAGGGTGGCTTTGCAGAAATGACGATCAGGAGAGGGGCGAGAGGCCCTCAGGACTACTCGGTGATGTGTTTCTGCCAGCGTAGAAGCACAGCTCCTCCTGGCCCGGCGTGCAAGACTGGATCCATGCGCAGGCCGTCCTGAGCGGCAGTGGAATTCAGAACCGCAACTGTGTTTTGCTTTCCATTTGGAAACTCTGGCGAGTCAGTTGTGAGAGGGTCTGATCCCTGTTACAGTGATGACTCCACTGGGTCCCAGCTGCCTCCCGCCTCCCTCTTCGCTCTCCTCTCCTCCCCCTTTCTGTCTGCCTGGCCGTCTCCTCTCTGTCTTCCCCTTTCCCTTCCTGTCTCCCAGGCAGGTTTGGCTTTGGGTCATCTGACCAGGGCCCCTCACTTGGGGCTTGAGGCTTTCAACTTCTGGATGTGCTGTCTTTAACTCTGTGTCCAGGACGTGAGATCTGATGGGTCACTGGAATCTCAGTCCTCACGGTGTCCGTGTCTAGCAGCCTTGGCCTCCCCGCGGCGGGTTCCCAGCCCCACCTCACACTCTGTCACCTGGTCACCTGCCCTCTCCCTCTTCACCTCCGTGGCCACACCCTGCTCTGGCTGGGGCTGGGCCAGGGCTCTGGGAGGGTAGAGGTGGGGGGGGGGGTGAGTCCCCATGGCATTGTGGCTGGATTCTACCCCAGGCTGGCAGTGCCAGAGCACATTCAGAGGGCACCTGGGCCCTGGGAAGAAGTACCTTGCCCACCCTATCAAGTGTCCCCTTGGGGCTGTCTTTCAGCCCTTGGTGAAGGGGCACCTCACTCGACCTCCCTAGTGTGGGCTGTGCACCGAGCTCCAGGGACCCTGGCAGCTGGGGGGGTTGCATATATGTGGGAGCTCAGGCCTGAGTGGGCTGGAGAAAAAGCTTTGTAGTTACAGAAAGAAAGAAGATGCCTGGGCTGGGGATTTAGCTCAGCAGTTCTGGTGTCTGCTTTGTAAGTGCGAGGTCCGGAGATCGATCCCCAGTAACCACATACAACAACATTCAACAGGGTGACTCACACCCACCAGCAATCAGTACCACACACCATAATGCAGCGTGTGGGGGTTCACGCCTATAATCCCAGCACTCGGGAGGCAGAGGCAGGAGGATTGATGAGTTCCTTAGAGCCAGCCTGAACTACAAAGTGAGACCTTGTCTCAGGAAGGAAGGAAGGAAGAAGAGAAAGAAAGATGCCCCACGATTTCCTTTTGTATAGGCCCCACATGTTATTTAGCTGGGTCTTTGCTTTAGGTCTCTCCTTCCCACCCAAGGGGCATCCAGATCTACCCATGACTTTATTTTTTAGTACTGGAGATTGAACTCAGAGTGTTTACACTGAGCTATATCCTCAGCCATCTATATATATATGTATATATCCATCTAGTTACATTTTTCTTTTTCTTTTCTTTTTTTTTTGAGACAGTGTCTCACTTTGTAGTTGAGGCTGGCCCTGAGCTCACTATGTAGCCCAGGCAAGCCTCGAACTCAGCAATCCTCCTGTCTGCCTCCCGAGTGCTGGGATTACAGGCGTGAGCCACCACGCCCGGCACTGTAGTATGTGGTATTGATTGCTGGTGGGCGTGAGTCTCCACACCCAGTATTGTACATGGTTACTGGGGCTCGAACTCAGGACCTTGCACTTGCAAGATGGGCACTGGAACCACTGAGCTAAATATCTGGCCCCATCTAGTTACATTTTGAGACAGGGTCTCACTAAGTCACTAAGTTGCCCAGGCTGGGCTTGAACTTGTAATCCTTCTGCCTCAGGCTTCCAGAGTGCTGGGTTTACAGGTATGTGCCTTCATGAAGTGTGTGCTTGGAAATCTGAACTTTAGAGATCTCCCGTGGTGGTGGTGGTGGTGGTGGTGGTGGTGGTGGTGTGTGCGCGCGCGTGCACAATCAAGTTTGGGAAACACCATGTCAAGAACAGGGCTTCATTGGATTTCTTTCATCATGACCCAAAATTAAGAAATAGCTTTTATGTAGTGACCAAGCACACATGCATGCCACACACATGTACATATGCACGCATACATGCGCACGTGGGTCCCTAAAAGAAGGTTTGTGAAATAACACTGAGCACACATGATGCTCCTCTCCATTGTTTTCCATCCAGTTTGTGAAGTGTGTGCCAGGCCTCGGAGGCTGGCTCCAGAGTGCCCAGCAGGCCTGGGTCTCTGCTGGGCAGTATGAGGTGCTTGCCCTGCCCATGGAGCTGCCTTGTGAGTCCGTACCACCGTTTTCTGCTGAGTCACAAGCCCCTTCCGCCAGGAAGGCCTCCTGGACTCTCCTTCCAGCTCTGCTCATCTCATCTGGGGTGCTTGCTGCACCCTGTGTACCTTGGCTGACTGGTTTGGGGACCTAGATCTCATGTCCCCAGGCTCCTCTGCTGTCCTCCTACACCCCCCCCCACCCAGTGGCCCTGACTGACCGGCCTGGAACACAAGGGCGGGAGCCGGGCCTGAGCCCTGCTACAACCTAACCTGCCCCTCGGGAATTTGAGGCCAGAGAACACCTAGTCACCCACATTCACTGGGCCCAGGTGAGACGCTGGGGACTCCAACGCGAGGTTCTGGTCTCTGTCCTGTGGTTGCTGTGGGGATGGAATGGACACACTATGGGTTCCTCACCCTGACAGCAGCACAGGCCTTTGCAGAGTTAGGCCCTTGCCTCTTGGACACCTAGTACCTTAGTTACTACTGAACTTAGTTGGTTCACCTTACTATTATCCTGGCATAATGCTGCACACCTTTAAGTCCAGTGCTCTGGGAGGCTGAGGCAGGAGAATTCCAAGTTTGAGCTCAACCTGGGCAACTTACTGACTTAGCAAGACCCTGTCTCAAAAAACAAAACAAAACAAAACAAAAAAAAACAAAGCCAGAGATTTAGCTCAGTGATTCTGGTGCTTGGCTTACAAACACAAGGTCATGAGTTCAATCCCTGGTATAAAAAAAAAAAAAAAAGCAGGGGGCTGTGATGTAGCTCAGTGCAAAGGCCTTGGGTTCAATTCCTAAAACTGGGAAAAAAAAGTTACTGTTGATCACTAGGTGTGTCTAGATGTTCCTGCTTGGTGTTGGGGACAGTGAGATGACCAGGCTGGTTGGGGAAAGCCAGATTCAGGAGCAAGTATGGATTCTATCGTGTACAAACTGTGCAAAGTGGAATGGGCAGGGAGGGACATAGGTAAAACAATTTTTCTAGAGAAGTCCCTGCACCCCAGTTTTCTCATCTATAAAATGAAAATGGTCATAGTGGTTACTCCCTGAGGGTGTCCCGGTGTTTGAGTGCGTTCAAAATAGGAAGAATTCTAAGGAAAATGCAGGGTGCCGTATGGTGGTATGTCGGGGATTCCCACAAATAGGAGGCCACAGGACTTAGTTGGTCTTGCACTGCTATCACCAGATACTTGAGACTGGGAGGAGGAGAGAACGGTATTCATTTACAGCTCTGGAGGCTGGAAGTACCTTCTCATAGAATCAGTTTGTAAGGATGCCCCCAGGGGTCAGACTTTGACGGGGTCTTGGAGCAGGAGCAGAGGTGTTCTGGGCAGCGGCTGGGAGGGAATTCGGGGCAGACAAGCTACAGGGTGTGGACTGGGGGGCTGTCAGATGGGCCCCAGCTTGTGCGGTGAGCAGGGTTGTGTCCTGATGGCTGGGCAGTGGGTGAGCGAGGGCTGGGCCCTCCTTTCTTCCACCTAAAGGAGCTGGGGCATTCTAGTGTGAGCCAGAGGAGGCAGGGACAGGCCTCAGAACACGGCCCTGGCTGTCTCCAGGGCTCGGGGTGGCTGTGGTGCTTGGGGACACCAAGGAGCAGCTATTTTATTCCTCAGAACATCGCAAAGACTTTGCAGAGTAATTTTCGGCTCTGCAAAGCCAGCAAAAATCAGGATTTGGACTCTTTGTGTTTGGAGGGGCAGAGGAGGGATATTGAAGATTGAACTCAAGGACTTTGCCCTAAACTACATCTCTAGCACTTTTTCAGTTTTTTTATTTTGAAGTCTTACAAAATCATTAAGTGGGCCGGAGGGTTAGCTCAGTGGTTCTGGCGCCTGCCTCGCAAGCGCAAGGTCCTGAGTTCGATCCCCGGTAACCACATATAATGCTGGGCGTGGAGACACGCCCACCAACAATCAACGCCGCCTACACAATGCCGGACGTGGTGGCTCACGCCTGTAATCCCAGCACTCGGGAGGTAGAGACAGGAGGATTGCTGAGTTCACGGCCTGGGCACCATAGTGAGCTCAGGGCCAGCCTGAACTACAAAGCGAGACCCTGTCTCAAAAAGCCAAAAAAAACAAAAACAAAACAAAATCATTAAGCTTCCCACACTGGACTCCAGCTTTTCCATCCTCCTGCCTCAGCCTCCCAGAATGCTGGGATTACTAGCATGTGCCCCCACAGCTGGCCATACTTGTTTTTTGTGAGATGTTTTTTCCTTTTCCCTCTGTAGAGTTTTCAGGTTGAGATTTTACCAACTGCCCCACGACTTGCACATTTTAGGTGTTCAGTGGGCATTTGCTGAGCACATGAATGAACAAAGGGCAAAATGAATGCCTGGACCTATCTTTTCTGGGCAGTGAAATGAGGCTGTGGCCTGTGCCTCACTGCAGGTCCATGTGCCACAGGTCCCGGGGGCAGGTTCTTGGCTGTGCTTTGTTTCTACCAGCCCAGTTCCGGAGGCCACTTTCAAAATTGCCACGCAAATGATAGCCCAGGGGCCCCACTTTTCCCTTTGAAGTGACTCTGCATGGAGAAAGAGGCTGTTCCTGAGTCGCACAGAATGGCCCATGGAGGTGTGGGGCGAGACCCTCTCCAGCCTGGGTACTGTGGAGCCCCCTGTCTTCTTCATGCTGGGCCGCCCTGCAGCTGTCTGTTATTTTAAGTCCCATTTCCGGAGAAACATTTGCTATGGCAGTGGGCCCCGTCCCTGGCTTCTCCTGGCTCAGATGGGTCCTACGCTTCATTGGCCATCAAGCTCACCCCGGGGCAGCAACCGCAGGACAGTAACGACCTGTTAGAGGATTTTCGAGAATGTCACCACAGGGCGTCTGGAACCCCGCAGATGGCCTGTGGAAATGAACACACAGCAAACTGTCCTCCCGGCGCTGTCAGGGTGGCTGCCCTTTGCTCTGCCCCTCCATTGCTTGAGTCTCTCGGAAACTAGGCCCAGCTGTTTCTCTTCAGCAGCCCAGAAGACAGCACTTTGGACTCAGGATAGACTCAGCCAGGTTAATTCTGTCCTTCTCGGGGGCAGAGCTGCGGATCCGGCCTCCTGTGCCTCTCTGTTGGCCCCTCCCCGCAGAGGCCTGCAGAGGGAACTGTGTGCAGGGCAGAGCTGGCCAGGTCGCCTGTGACCCCTCAGCCCTTGTGAGCTCTCTGCTGCTCCTAGCAGTGTTTTCTGAGCTGCGTCCTCTGGGTGTGAACAGATCCTCTGAGGAAAATGTGGGAACTGCCGGCTCACAAAGCTGCAGTTTTGCCGGGTGTGGTGGCTCACTCCTGTAATCCCAGCACTCGGGAGGCAGAGACAGGAGGATTGCTGAGTCTGAGGCTCACCTGGGCTCCATAGTGAACTCAGGGCCAGCCTGAACTACAAAGCGAGACCCTGTCTCAAAAAAACAAAAAACAAAAAACAAAGCTGCAGTTTCCTACCCATGGAGGGAGGCTCTGGAGCTGGGCTGTCTGGGCCTGGATTCCAGTTCTGTGTCTGATCTCCCTGTGCCTCAGTCTCCTCATATATAAAATGGGAATATTATTGTTCATCCCTTGAGACCACTCTCAGATTTACATGAGTTAATAACATGCTTAGAACATGTGATGAGATGACAGATGTTCTCGAAGCCCAAGTCCTGAGCTGACCAGTTCATACGACGTGGGCAAATGGAGGTTGGCACAGATGTATGAATCCACGGAATCCTCTGGGGAGCATTTTGGAGGATGGGGACCAGACCAGTGCTTTGGGGGCCCACCTGCCAGGCCTATGGAGCAAGGAGTGGGGAGCATCCATATCCCCATATGAAGCCTGCCTGGAAGCAGACCCCTAGTTCTGTGGACCCCTCTACTTGTACCTCACCCAACAAAACTGGGGGCATGAGCCCCCCAGCCTTGGGTGCCTATGGACATTTGTGCTGTATATGCATGGTGTGTTCTGGTTTGCAACCCAAATATTTGACGTGTTTGTTTGGAAGCATCTGATCTCCTACCTGATTCCTGGTTCTGGAGGGGCGGGGACTGTGCGGTATTTGGTTAAAAATGTCCCCCACCCCAGCACCCAGGAGGCCCCTGGAGGAAGTCTTCCCTCTTGGAGCTTTAGGAATGACTCAGCCTCCCCCCTGCCTGGGGGTTCCCTGGAATCCTGCCCAGCAGGCCAGGCGCCTGGACTGAGCCCAAGGCCCCAGCTCCTGGGTGTTCCAGCCCTTGAGAGAGGTAGCAGTTTCCTCTGCTTTGGCCCCTGCTGTCCAGGCCAGTTGCCTGGGCTTCTGACATTTTTGTCATTCCAGCCCCCTGGCAGGGCTTCTCTGGGAATCCACACCACTCACTTCCTGCCTCCTCGTGATTGACTTGCCCACACGGCCGATCCCTGGGCTCCCGAGGTCTGGGCCTGCCTGGGCGTCCAGAGCGTCCAGTGCTGGGGTGACGGGATCCTTGCTGCAACAGGGTTCGCCGGTCTCTTCCTCTCTCCTTTGTTCTGTGCCTGCTGATGACAATTTGCTCAAACCCTGAAACTCAGGTGACAGAGACTCCAGAGGAAAGACCCAGAGAGAGCCCCCTCCAGCTCTGCCTGGCTACTCCTGGCTTCTCAGAGCTCTGCTGTCCACCGGCTGCCTCTTAGCCTCGAACGCTTTCTGCTTCAGGGCCTTTGCACACATTCTTTTCTCTGTCTCCACTGGTCTTTGCTTACTTTGGGCTTGGCTAATCCTGCTTAGGACACCAGTAGAGATCAGTGTAAGGTCATATCTTCAGGGAATCTTTTCTGTCCCTTAAAGTGAATCTGGCGCCTCCGTTTAATGCCCTCAGGGCAGCTCTCCTCTTACTGAGAGACTCAGGACCCATCAGTAAACCTCCAACCCGTGGGTGGATAACCAGGGAGTGGTTATCTACTGTGAGTTCTGTGAGGGCCAGGATCCAGCGAGAAGCCAGTTCCTGCCTTTTCTAACTTCTAAAGGCTACCTGCATCCTTGGTGGTAGCTTCTTCCTCCATCTTCAAAGGTCATGTCTCCAATTTATCTTTCTGTATCTGACTCTGATCCTCCCATCTTCCTCTTATAAGGGCCCCTGAGATTAGGCTGGGCCTCCCCGGGCAATCTACAATAAACCCTCCAAGTCAAAGCCCTTAATATAACCATGCCTGCACATTTAACAATGGGAGATAACATTGCAGCAGGTCCCAAGGACAAGGGTGAGGACATCCTTAAGGGAAACACTGTTTACTCTAACACGCAAATAGGTATGAAAAGGGAAAGGTGTGTAATATATTGGGGCCACTGATCCTAGACTCCAAGTGGTGTGAAACTGAGAAAGCTTAGTGTGTCTGAAGACTGTTAAGACTTAGCCTTGAGTGAAGAAAGTTCATGGTGGGAGCACACCTTCCCACCTGGATTTTTACTCAGGCTGTAAGGGAGGGATGAAACTAAAATTTCTATGTATCTCTTTCACATTTTGTTGACTAACCCATCTCACTGCCAGTTTGAAATGGCACTTCTATCGTACATGAAATTTCCCTATAAGCATGAGCCTTTTTCTGAACACTTATTTTACGTGATATCAAAATTATGCCTTTTTTTTGGTTAGTTTTTTGAGACAGGGTCTCACTTTATAGTTCAGGCTGGCCTTGAACTCACTATGTAGCCCAGGCTAGCCTTGAACTCACAGTAATCCTCCTCTCTGCCTCCTGAGTTTTGGGATTACAGGAGTGAGCCACTATGTATGTACATGTACCCAGTTGGTCATGGTCAAAGTTAAAACCGTGTTTGATCATATAACCAGAGAGGAGTAGTGTCCCAGGGCTGTAGTGATGTGGGGAGATATTAGTCAGAGAGCACAAAGATTCAGGTACATAAGAAGAGTAAGTTTAAACATTTTATGATTAGCAATGTGACTATAGCTAATTATATTATGTTGTATAATTGAAATTTTGCTGAAAGAAAAAATCTTAAGTGTTCTTTCCAAACTGGGCCTACTAGCACACACCTGTAATTCCAGCACTCTTGGAAGCGAGGCAGGAGGATTGCAAGTTTGAGGCAAACCTGGCCAGTTTATCGCGTTAGATCCTGCTTCAAAATAAAAAATAAAAAGGGCTGGGATTGTAGCTCAGTGTAAAGATCCTGGCTTCAGTCCCTAATCCTCACCCCAACACCCATAAAGGAGGAAACAAAAGAAGAAAGGAAATAAAGAAAATGGAGATTATATCAGTCAGTGCCATGCCATTGTAAAGGAATATCTGACATGGGTAGCTCATGTAGTAAACAGAGGTTTCTTCTGGCTCACAGTTCAGGTGGTCTGAGTTCTCTGGAGAAGGTGGCACATCACGATGGGTACATGTCACAGCAAGGAGTCCATCTCCAGCTGGGGAGCCGGGGGAGAGGAGGACAGGTCTCACAGGCTCCTCTGGAGGCAGGTCCCCAGTTACACAAGGACCTCCCTTGTGCCAGGCTCCTCCCTGCCCCACTATCCTGGAGAGTGGGCCGTCACATTTGGAGCTCTTGGGGACACAGTTGCAATAACCCTGGGCTGAGAGGTGCATGATAATTAGCTTGATTGTGGTGATCACTTCATAGCACATATGCATATTAAAACATTAAGTTGCATATCTTTTTTTCTGCTTTTTGAGACAGGGTCTCGCGTTGTAGTTCAGGCTGGCCCTGAGCTCACTATGGTGCCCAGGCAAGCCGCCGCAAACTCAGCAATCCTCCTGTCCCTGCCTCCCAAGTGCTGGGATTACAGGCGTGAGCCACCACGTCCGGCATTGTGGTATGCGGTGTTGATTGTTGGTGGGCGTGTCTCCACACCCAGCATTATATGTGGTTACCGGGGATCGAACTCAGGTCCTTACCCTTGCGAGGCAGGCGCCGGAACCACTGAGCTAACCCTCCGGCCCCAGGTTGCATATCTTAAGTGTATACTGGTTTTATTTCTAAAATTTGTTTGCTTACAGTAAGTACTAGGTATTGAATCCAAGGTTCTGATGCTGAATTATGCCCCCAGCCTTTTTATTTTTTTTACTTTGATACATGGTCTTGTTAAATTGCTCAGGCTGGGCTTGAACTTGCAATTCCCCTGCCTCAGCCTCTCAGTATCCTGGGACTGTAGCCCTGGTATTAAATATGTACAATTTTTATTGTTTGTACTGCAATAAAACGAGAAAAAAGCAAAAACTATCTGAGCTGGAAGAATGGTCTCACTTTGTAGTTCAGGCTGGCCTTGAGCTCATTATATAGCCCAGGCAAGCCTCAAACTCACAGCAATCCTCCTGCTTCTGCCTCCTGAGTGCTGGGATTACAGGTGTGAGCCACCACACCCAGCATTGTGGTGTGTGGTATGGATTGCTGGTGGGCATGAGTCACCATGGTATTGGTGTATGTGGTTACCAGGATCAAACCAGGGACCTTGTGCTTGCAAGGCAGATGCCAGAAGCACTGAGCTAAATCTCTAACACCTGGGCTTCATAATTTTTTGCAAAGGATTCTGGAGTTGGAGGGTTGTGAGGTGAGAGAAAGAAGCCCTGGGAAGGACATGATGGTATGATCAAACCCATTGCCGTGCTCCCTGTCCTCCTCCCTCCATTCCTGTTCAACCTGAAGACAGGAGGGTGGTTTGGGGATTCAGGATGTGTTAAGAACAAAGCTACCTGCACTGTGCAAGTTTCCTGATTTGGAAAGAGTATTCCCCCCCCACCCCCAGTGAGAGGATCCTCAGTTCTCTACCTTCACTGATCAATTGAACCCAGAGTGTTTTCCCTAAACTATTTCCTTAATCTCTCATCCCACTTTTTTTTTTAAATTTTGAGTCTTACCAAGTCACTGAACTGCCCGAATTGAGGTTGAATTTTGATCCTCCTGCTTTAGCCTTCCAGAGTGCTGGGATTACAGGTATGCACCACTATGCCCAGCCTCATATATTTGTTCTGAACCTGGGCAGCATGCTGCTTGGGGCCAGGAGCCTGGATCTGGGTGGCTTTGCCTGCCTGGACAGATTTCCCAGGGCTGAGCACAAGACGACTTAAGCCTCCCTTACAGATTCAATACAGCCAGGCCACACGGGACACTGCTGGGTTAACTCCCAGGATGCAGCACCCGGCCCAGGCGGAAGGCCGAGGAGCTGGAGGGACCCAGGCTCCCTGGAGCTCTGTCACAGGACGAGGACCTGGCTGCTGGGTGAGGAAGGGCCCTGCCGCCTTCCTGCCTGGCCATTGGCAGGAGCTGGAGAGTTGGGACAGCTGCACACGGGGACAGCTGTCTCAGCCTCAGGACACAGGATCTGCCCTGAGATTAATAACAGAGCACAGCCGGCCCGCAGGAGTGGAGTGGGCTAGGGTTACCTCGCCAGGAAGCTCGTCTGCCCAGTGACAGCCCTAGGAGCTGCAGGATGGATGGGCTCTGGGGGTCGTGGCGGCCACGCCAGCCAAGTCCACTCCCCCGGGCGCAAACCAACCCTCCCAAGAGCCGCCCGCTTTCCGCTGGACCACGAGGTCCAAGAATAATGAGAAGAATCAGGAATGGAAACCAAATGTTGGTGTCAGGTAGAGAAAGCCTATGGTGACCTGCAGCCCAGCACATCTGGAAGCTGCAGGGCTCGGCTCCTGCGGCCGGCACAGATACTCAGATGAGAGTGGCCTCACACGTTCCCTATAAACAGAAAGTTTCTTTTCCCTGGTTACATTCATTATAGACAATCTACAAAATAAAATGGAAAGATAGAAATCACTTATCATTGTATTTAGTCAAAGATTTTTAATTTTAAACTTTAAAAATTATTTTTTCACTTTCACTTTTCTCAGTATGAAGTCCAAGTTGACCTCAAATATATGGCAATCCTCCTGCCTCAACCTCATGAGTGCTGGGATTGCAAGCATACATCACCACATTCAGTTTGAATTTTAAAACTTTTTATTATGTTAAAAAATACATAAGAAAGCAGAGTGTGGTGGCTCATGCCTGTAATCCCAGAATTTGGGAGGCAGAGGCAGGAGGATTGCTGAGTTCAAGGCTTGCCTGGGCTAGGTAGTGAGCTCAGGGCCAGCTTGAACTACAACTCGAGGCCTTGTCTCAAAAAAAAAAAAAAAAGAGAAAGAAAAGAAAATGTGCCATACTAAATCATTTTTTTTAGATGTATAATTGAGGGTCCATGAAGTACATTTACACTGTTCTCCAACCATCCTGGTCATTCCTTTCCGGGACTCTTTTTTATCTTGTAAAACTGAAACTGTCGGTCTACACTGCCCTTGCCCCCAGCGCCTTCCTGAAGCAATCACAGTTCTTTCTGTTTCTGGGAATTGAAGTACTGGAGGGAGCTCAGCAGAGGAGCATACAAATTTGTCATGCGGCACATTTCACCGAGCAGCATGTTCTCAAGTTGCATCTGTGTTGTAGCCTGTGTTGAAAAATGTGTTAGATGTGTATATCTCATCAACTGATGGCCCCTTGGGCTGCTCTACCTTTAGACTGCTGCCTAAGATCGCAAGACATCACAGATGTCTACTCTTGTCTCAGCTTCTGATTCCCTTGGTGCTTGGAGGAGGACTCGCTGGATCATCTGAGAATTCTGTGCGTAATTTTGGAGGGTACACTGTGTTGTCTTCCGCAGGGGATAAGCATTTTACATTTCCATCAGCACTGCACAATACTCCTCCCCCCATCTCTCCACATTAATGCCAAATCTTGTTATTTTATGTCTCTATTTTTATTTTAGCTTTTTTGCTACATTGGCACCTGAAAGCAGTGGCACCTTACCATTGAGGTACATTCCCAGCCCTTCTTTTTTATATTTTATTTTATTTTGAAATAGAGTCTTGCTGCTCTGGAACTTGTGATCTTCCTTCCTCAACCTCTTGAGTAGCTGAGATGGCAGGTGTGTGCCACCATGCTTGGCTGTATTTATTTATTTGCTTTTAACAGTAGCCAACTAACGGGTGAAAGATGGTTATTTCTTGTTCATATTTTTTTTTTTTTTTTTTGAGACAGGGTCTCACTTTGTAGTCCAGGCTGGCCCTGAGCTCACTATGTAGCCCAGGCAAGCCTCGAACTCAGCAATCCTCCTGTCTCTGCCTCCCGAGTGCTGGGATTACAGGCATGAGCCAACACGCCCGGCGAAAGATGGTTATTTCATTGTGAAGTTTATTTGCATTACCGAAATGTTGGTGTGTTGAGGATTTGTATTTGTTGGCTATGTACATACCTTTTTGGAGAAATCTGTTAAGTCCTTTGGCCTGTTTGGAATTTGGTTATTTGTTTTGATGTGACACTGTAGAAATTCTGTATACCTTTTGGCAATTAACTACTTATCAGATATATGATTTGCAGATATTTTTTCCCATTCTGTGAGCTGCCTTTTGACTGTTAATTGTATCTTTTGATGCATGGACATTTTTAATTTGCATGTAATCAAATTTATCTATTTTTCCTGTTTTCTATGATTTTGGCATCATCACCAAGAAACCACTGCCAAATCCAATGTCATGAACCTTTACTGCATAATTTCTTCTAACAGTTTCATGCTTTTAGGCCTTAGGTCTTACATTTAGGGTTTTTAATTCTTTTTTTTTTTTTTTCTTTGCTTTTTGAGACAGGGTCTTGCTTTGTAGTTCAGGCTGGCCCTGAGCTCACTATGGTGCCCAGGCAAGCCGCCGTGAACTCAGCAATCCTCCTGTCTCTGCCTCCCGAGTGCTGGGATGACAGGCGTGAGCCACCACGTCCGGCATTGTGGTAGGCGGCGTTGATTGTTGGTGGGCGTGTCTGCACGCCCAACATTATATGTGGTTACCGGGGATCGAACTCAGGACCTTGCGCTTGCGAGGCAGGCGCCAGAACCACTGAGCTAACCCTCCAGCCCTTTTAATTCATTTTGAGTTAGTCTTTTTTTTTTTCTTTCCAGTATTGGGGATTGAACTCAGGACGATAGCTTTTAAGCTACAATCCTCATACCTTTTTGTATTTTTTCTTTTGAGACAGGATAACAATAACATAAGTGTCTTCTCCAAGTAGCTAAGTTGCCTGGGCTGGGCTTGAGTTTAGGATTCAACTGCCTCAGCCTCCACACCTGGATTAAGTCAGTTTTTACATGTAATATAAGTGGTGTGAGGTAAGTATCCAACATTCTTTCACATATGGATATTACGTTTTCCCAATACCCTTTGTTGAAAAGATTTATCCTTGTTCATATCTGAGGAGCAAAAACTGTCTGCATTTGGGCATATTTGGCTTTGGTCTTTGTGCTTCTTTATTTATTGTTTTTTCACAGTTAGGATCACACAGCATATGTAAAGGAGAAGTCAGGATACCGAGACTTAGCTCCTGCCTTTTCCACTGACTCTATTTCCCCAGGAGTTTCCATGCAGCTGTCTCCATTCATTCCATAGATATTTACAAATGATCATGGTTTCCTAGGAACCCCCACTCACTGCTCAGTACACAGGTGTCTCGGTCAGGGGCACCACTGTCACAGTCTGTGAAGGAGAGTAAGTGAGCAATTACCATATGAAGTCTGGAGTTACAAAGATACAGTGTTAGATACAGTTTGGATCTGAATCTCCCTTCTGAGTCTTCTAAGTCTGTATGATAAAGGGCTGGATGCCAGTCTTTGGTGCAATTGGGAGGCAGTGCAGCCTTTAAGAAGTGGAGCCCAGTGAGAGGAAGTGATGTCACCGGGGTGTGGCCTGAAAGGAGATATTGGGAGTCTGCCCCCTTCCTAGCTCTCTGCCCCCTGGCTGTTGTGAAATGAGCACTTTCTTTACCATGCACTCCTTGCCACAATTACTGCTTCTTCACATGTCCCCAAAAGGCAGGGTCAAGAGACAAACTAAAACCTCAGAAACTGAAACCAATACAAACCTTTCCTTCTTTCAAGTCAGTTTTCTCTCGTATTTCATCACAGTGATGGAAACCTGACTGAGACAAAAGGATACGAGGAAACAGGCAAGAGCAAGGTATCATTTCTATGTAAAGGTAGAAGTGAAAATTAAATGTGAATCATCTCTAAAGCACACATTTGAAATTTTAATTTCACTTAATTTTTATAGAAGTTACACATTCACAGAAAGAATCAAATGGATCGTGCCGGGTGTGGTGGCTCACGCCTGTAATCCCAGCACTCGAGAGGCAGAGACAGGAGGACTGCTGAGTTTGAAGCTTGCCTGGGCTACATAGTGAGCTCAGAGCCAGCCTGAACAACAAAGCGAGACCCTGTCTAAAAAAAAAAATAAAAAAAGAATCAGCTGGATCTTCCAGGCTTAAAAGTAATAAGTAGCAGTCAGCCACTGTTCACCAATTCTCTCCTGCTTCTCACTGACAGCACCTCCAACTCTTAAACTTTTTATGTTTTTGGTACTCTCCTTCATGTCGTGAAGCAGTTATCTTGTTAAATTTTGACTGTTCTAAGTGTTAAATGACAAGTGAATTATCATCCCTATGCTGCTGTTCTCTTCCCACACATTTCCCATGTCCCCCTTTCCCCAACACAATTCATTTATAGCACAATTCTGGTTAGTTCAGCACTCAAGACTTACCACGTATCTAAGTGAGAGCTGGGCCAGGCATTTACTATGATTTTTTTCCTTTTCCTTCTCATCTTTATTTTATCATCCTTGTTTCTGTTCACCCAGTTTTCTGTGGGACTATTCCAATTCATCTCCAAACACTTCCCTAGTTGTGCAAATCTGTCCTAATAGTGTATTAGGTATTCATCTTTTGTAGGAGTTGCTTCCCAAACCTCTGTCTGCTGAGATCTCAGCTAAATGAAGGAAGATGTACATCTTGGAATCATCCTTGGTCAACATCCTGAGGATTTTCTTTACCCCAGGCCTCTTTCTTACGCTAGGACCCCTCTGTGTTGCATTCTGTAGCCATTTTTTTATCACCTCACTGTGATGAAGCACATCCTTCAGTAGCTGTCTGAGAATTTAAGGATTGTGCCCAAGCCAAGGATGAGACATTTACTAGCTGGTCCCTAAGAATCCGTCTTCTATTAGTTTCTTCCTTTTAGGAGTTCTCCTTTTTCTTCAAGTCAGCCATAAAATAATATGTATACTTTTTGTGGATGATACTTTAACCAACATCATTCCTTAATGAGGAATAGTTTCATGAACAAGATTTGAGCAGGGGAAGATGAACATCTGGGTTTCTTCCAGAGGCCCAGGGTAGGCATGCCACCTGTAGAGAGGTTAGACTCAAATTCTCTGTTTTCCTCTTGAGTGCTAGGCACTGTGGGGGCCTGAGGCACATGCCACGTGGTCCTGGAGCTTCTGGACCACATGCCCACTGCCGGCAAAGACCCCAAAGCCCCTGGGGCTGCAAAACTTCAGGCAAGTCACAGGTACTGGCAGCTTAGGAAAGAAGCAAGAGACAAATCTGTGAACTTGTAAGCAAACCTGACTACCCGTCCATTAGGAAACTGAGGCATTTGTCCTGCTCCAGAAAAAGCCTCTGCCTACAGTGAGGTTGTTGCTCACACTGTTCTTACCAAAACAACTTTTTGGAATCCCCCCCCACCCAGGGTCTTTGGATCGAATCCGAGGCCTTTGCACTCAGTTATATCCCAGCCCTTTTTTATTTTGAGACTGGTTTCTCTAAGTCACTAAGTTGACCAGGCTGGGCCTGAACTTTCAGTCCTCCTGCCCTGGCCTCCAGAATGCTGGGGTTACAGGTGTGCACCACACTCCCTTTCTTGGAGTCACTTTTAAAGATGCCCCATGTTGGGCCGGAGGGTTAGCTCAGTGGTTCCGGCGCCTGCCTTGCAAGCGCAAGGACCTGAGTTCAATCCCCGGTTACCACATATAATGCTGGGCGTGGAGACTCACGCCCACCAACAATCAACACCGCATACCCCAATGCCAGACGTGGTGGCTCACGCCTGTAATCCCAGCACTTGGGAGGCAGAGACAGGAGGATTGCTGAGTTCGCGGTGGCTTGCCTGGGCTCCATAGTGAGCTCAGGGCCAGCCTGAACTACAAAGCGAGACCCTGTCTCCAAAAAGCAAAAAAAAAAAAAAAAAAAAAAAAAAGATGCCCCATGTTTCCAGGTTGGTGAACATATCCAGATGCTGGAACGGTGGCATGCCCAGAGAAGCATGGGAGCTTCGGGGCACCCCCATGGGACCCTCTGCCTTGACGTACGTATACTTTAGGCTCCATCCAAGTCCTTTCCTTTATATTAAATTTCTCACAGCAAAGATCAAACAAAAAGGACCAACAAAGGGTACCAGTTTCAGGGAGCCCTGAGTTTCCCTTTTAACCAGAAGTGGATGGAGGAGGCTTCCAGAAAGTGCCTCAGGACAGCCTTCATGGACAGAGCTTGAGAGGGAGGTCCTAGGGATCTGCAGCCATTCTTTGAGGCCGAGAAGCCAGCTTCAAGCCTCCCACAGACACCCAGAATCCTGCACTCTCCACCCTGGCTTCAGGGCTGTACCAGGACAGGGTTCCCTCCTCACTCTCAGCTTTAGTTGTGCCCTTTGCCCCTAATCTGCCCCTCTAGCCTGACCTGCTAACTAAAGCCTTCTGTGTGGGGTCAGCACACTGCCTGGCTGTGGTAACTAAGGCGCCCGGATAGAGCCATGGAAGGAAGGGGGATGGGCTGAGGCTCTAGCCCTCTGCCCTGAGCAGATGGTGAAGAAAAACACCTCTTGTTTGCCTTGCTGGGGCATCAGGGCTAAAGCATGGCGCTTACCACTGTGTATGGGAGCGTGTAGGGGTGTGGGTCACCCCCTCTTTGCTGAGTGCAGAGGCCCGGCAAGAATTCTGCTTGTTTATCTTCCCGAGGGCCTGGTGTTGTCTGAGCTGCGATTCATCCTGGACCGGGGCCATGACCTGCCCCCCAGGCCTGGCACATCCTGTAGAGTGATGGCCAGACCCAAGAAACTTCAGGAACAAAAGGGAGTTTGCCTTTTCCTCATTCATTCTTCATAGATCTTCTGCATGGCTCTCTGGGGGAGGGAATGAGTTCTGCATTTGGACTCAATTTTGGAGGCCTTGACAATTCTGCAGGCCTTGGTTTGGAACCGGATGTTAACCTTGGTAGTTCTGGGCTGCCCATTCTTGGCTGTACTTGTTGCCCATGGGACAAGCAGGTCTTGCTGTTCCCATCAGAAACTGTGCTAAGATACAAAGAGGGACTTGTCTATCCCAGATCACGCAGCTGGAGGGAGCTGGGCCAGGGCTGGAACCTGGCTTTATACCTGCATTGGCTGCATCCAGTTGCTTGGGGCTGGTGCTCTGATGGATAGAGTGGCAGAGGACTTAAAATGTCATGTGTTAGTGGGGAGGCTGAGGCCAGCAAGCCCAGCAGGCAGGAGACGATGCCACTGAAGAGCATTAAATAGCCACAGTTCCCAGAAAGACAGGGAGCGTCATAGGGCCAAATGAGGGAGACGGTAGGTCAGGCCACAGAGGGACATACAGACGCGTGGTGAAGGCCTTTACTGCGGTTTTGCCTGGCTGGTTGGAGTCAGAGAGGTCAAAGGAAGGGGGCCCAGGTGTGTTATCAGGTTACCTAAGAGGAGGAGCTAACAGATGCCTGCAAGCAGAGGTTAAAGCATCAAGTTTGCAGAGACTAGAAACCTGGGAACAGCACTCGCTGGGAAGCGTGCACAGGTTCACTGCTTGACCCCATGTGGCCCTGGGAAGACCTCAGATAGGCCAGGGTTTGTGCTACTGACACACACAATTTTAGCTCAGCCTTTCTTTCTTTATTGGTCTTTGAGACAGGGTCTCACTATGTAGTTCAGGATGACGTTGAGCTCACTATGTGGCCCAGGCTAGCCTTTAACTCACAGTGATCCTCCTGCCTCAGCCTCCCGAAGCTAGGGATTGCCAATGTGTACCGACAAGCTTGGCCAGCTATTACTTATTTAACAATGACTCATTTGTTAAATCACATGACTCATTTGTTAAACCACAGACAATCACATGTCTGTGGCATTGTTGGGTGGTAGGTACACCACGGGAAAGAGACCGGGCCTGCCTGGCCCCTGCAGCGCCTGAGACGCTGATGAGATGAGGCACATGCTAAGCTGCCTCTGTGGCGGGTGGTGCTCTGTGTGCATTCAGAGCATTCGCTCCTTTCTTCCTCCCAGTGATCTCCATAGGTGAGCTGCTGCTATAGCCGTCACTGTAGAGGAGGGGAAACTGAGGTACGGGGCAGAGGCAGAGCTGCGATGTGAACCCAGGCGGTGGAGCCCATACAGGGCTCAAGTGCAGGGTGAGCAGTGCAGGGAGTAGAGGTGAGGGACCCAGATGGCGCGTGCCTGTGGGAGGGGGCCCGGAGCAGGGCAGTGTGGGGCCCGGAGGTGGGGGTGGTGGGAGGGCGTGGCTGAAGACAGGTCTTGCCCGCCAAGGAGAGGTGGTTTGCTGTGGATTTCACCGCGGAGGTGTGGCGTGGCCTGGGCCTCCCAGAAGGCTGGTGTGAGGTGGGGTGACTGCGGCAGGAGCTCGGGGCAATGGGTATGGCCCGCCGGCTGGATGTGCACCCCCTTCCCAGTTCAGTCTCCCACCCCTTTTCTGAGGTGGGACTTTGTTATGTTGCCCAGGCTGGTTTTGAACTTCTGGGCTTAAGCCGTCCTCCTGCCTCAGCCTCCTAAGTGCTGGGATTATAGAAATGTGGTTTCTTTTTGCATCTGGTCTAATGAGCAGCTGGCCTTGGTGCCAAGCAGTGGACAGGCTGAAGTGATGTCCTGAAAGGGTAACAAGTGTTTGGGACCCAATTCCCGATTATCCACTCATCCTGATCAAAAAGAACTTGGAGCCTGGAGTGCGAAGCGTGGATCCCAGGTCTTCTTGAGCCCTGCTGGTGTGTTCCAGGAGACAGACTGGTCCCCGGCTGTACCCGAGTTCTCATCCAGGAACCTGGGACGGTGTCCCCTTGTGTGGAGAAAGGGGCTTCTCAGATGTGGCCAGGCCAAGGATCTAAGTTGGGAATATTATCCTGATCGCAGGGGCCCAGCCTAATAACGAGGGTCCTATAAATCAGCAGGAGCTGTCACCATGGAAACAAGAGTGTCCCCATGGAGGTGGGGAAGAGAAGGGAGGGCAGACACGCCAGAAGCTGGGAAGGCAGGAGATGGATTGTCCCCTAGAATCTTTGGGGGGGGCCACCAGCTTGGCTGTCACCTTGACTCGAGCCCACATGAAGCCAATTTTGGCCCTGTGATCTCCAGGGCTGTAGGACAATAAATGTGCCCCATGTTGCCAGTGCAGTAGGAAATGAACACTCTGCGTCCACACTCTTCCTCTGTAGAACTGTCACGTGTCCTCACTTTGACTCTGTCTCTGAAGGTCAGAAAGCAGACAAAAACCAGGCAGAGTGTTGAATGTTTATCACCCCAGCGCACTGAGAGGCTGAGGGAGGAGGGTCACAAGTGCGAAGCCAGCTCGGGCAGCTTAGCAGCTTAGGGAGACCCTGACTCAAAATGAAAAATAAAAAAGGGGTGAGAATGTTGCTTAGTGTGTGAAGGGCCTGGCTGGGTTCACCCTTCCCATACACATAGCCGGAGCCCTGGTCTTCTCTTGTCCCCCAATAGCGGTTTCCAGACCTGGCAGCATAGAGCCCCAAACGTCCTGTTGTGAGGTCCCCTCTGAGGAGAGAGAATCTTATCCTGAAGAATTGTAAGCAAGAGCCTGGCAAAGCCACCCCGGGGCTGATTAAAAGAAACCCTTCTGGTGGGAAGACTGCAAGTCATTAGTTTTCGGCTTTTTCAAGGCACCTCCCCCCCAGGGTGGCCTTGATCGGCGCATTCTGCGCTTGCGATGGGTTTAATTTTCTCTTCTAAGCCCACGAAGGAGCCTGAGATGGCGAGCTCCGCGTGCGGCGGCGGAGCTAGGTGGGCACAGCCGCTCCTCAGTTCCCGGAGGAAGCGCTTTAATCACGGGGCTGCGGGGAGAACAAATCGAAGACTTGAAATGCGGCTTTCCCGCTGCCCACGGGCGGGGGAGCTGTCACTATCCGCAGGGTTTGGGGGCCCTTTCTTGTGGTCAGCCCCGCGGGCCCTTAGGACTTGGGCACAACAGCCAGATGCCGGGGAGAGGCCAGGGAAGGTGGGCTTCTTCCACCTTCCACCCCAGGGACATCTGCCTTTAATCACTGCTAAGAACAAAGCAGCCAAGTAATTGCCCGTGGCCGCCACGGCCGCTCAGGTTGCAGCGCGGTGGAGTGTGGGGGCAGGGCGGCGGGATGGCCTGGGTCACTGCCACCGAGGTGGTGCTGGAGGACACCTTCCGCCAACTCGCTGTGCTCTCATCCTGCCCCTGCTGAGAAGCTCGGAGGCGCGGTGATGCCTGGGCCTGGAATCCCACACCCCGGAGCCCGAGGCAGGACGCCACAAACTCAGACTCCGCAGCCCAGCCAAGGGAATTTAGTGACTTGGTGAGGCCCAGTGTCCAAATTTCAAAGCAAACAAACTAGGGATGTAGCTCAAGCAAAGGCTTTGGGTTCAAACCATAGTACTACCAAACAAAAAACAAAGCGAAGCAAAATATCCCAAGGGGCTGGGAATCTAGCTCAAGTGGTAGCACGCCTACCTTGAAAGCGCAAGATGCCAAGTTCGATCCCCAGTACCGCAACAAAACAAAACATCCCAAACAACTTTCCCCCTAAAACCCCAGAAACAAAAACAAAATTCAGGCCAAGGTTTGAATTTCATGGATTTAAGGTCTTAAACTGCATTTAAAGCCTTCCGCGGAAGTTTCTTCCCGACTCATCCTCAGGTTTCTTTCCACTCCCTGAGGGGTCCACCCCAGCCCTGCAGGACAGCTCCTCTGACAATTCCAAAACTGTTGGTTAGTTGTTTGGCCTGAGGTTCGAACCCAGGGCCTTCCCACTGATCTACATCCTTAGCCTTTTTTATTCTTTTTATTTCAAAACAGGATCTGGCTGAGTCATGCAGGCTAGGCTTGAATTTTCAACTCTCCTGCCTCAGCCTCTCAAGAATGCTGGGATTACACGCAAGTGCCACCAGGCCCAGATGAGATGTAGGGTTTTGTAAATGCCTCATGGGCCTGTCCCAGCCAGTGCGGCAGGGCTCAGAAAAGCAGCCTTTCTGTGTCCTGGGAGAGACCTGTGAGGGGCAGAGGCTGGAGGGGTCGAGGTGGGTGAGAGTGGCAAAGGAAGGAGGGTGGAGAGTGTGGCTGCCGAGCCCTGGGAGGACTCTGGAGGGAGGAAGGAGGGCTCTGAGGGCCTGGGGGACCCCACTGTCTAGAGGAGGAGGAGAAACGAGTTGGCAGGGTTCAGAGGAAGAGACGAGAGAAAGGGTAGTGAGGAGTCCTGGCAGCAAGCGTGGTTGGTGGGAGGGAGGGCAGGCCTGTGGGGTACAGTGCCTGGGGCGTGCCCTGTTTTTGTGCAGTACTAGGGATGGGACCCAAGGCCTTCACAGTGAGTTCCATCCCCAACCCTCTTTTAGGTTTTGAGACACAGTCTCCCCAAATCACTAAGTTGCTCAAGCTGGGCCTGAATTTGTGATCCTGTTGCCTCAGCTCCCCAGAACGATGAGAGTACAAGCCTGTGCTCCCAGGAGGCTTTGAGGTATTATGATCCAAATTCGGAAGCTGGTAGATAGGCACAGAGAACTAAGTGAGTTGCCCGGAGTGTCGGCCCTCTGGGCAGTGCCTGATCCCCATTACCTATCCTCGGCCACCTCTGGTGCCCAGTGGGTGACAGCACAGCCCCAGGAAGGCCGACCTCTCCTTGTACACCTGCCAGAGCCAGTGTCCTTCCTCAGACACCTGCACCTTGCACAGTGCAGCTGCTCTTCCTGTGCAGCATGATTGTGAGAGAGAGAGAGAGAGAGAGAGAGAGAGAGAGAGAGAGAGAGTGTGTGTGTGTGTGTGTGTGTGTGTGTGCAAGCCCTTTTCCAACAGGCTTCCATTCAAATCAGAGAGGTGCATGGGGAGTGACCTGGAGGTAAAATAGGTCAGAAAAGACAAGAATGTTAAGGCGGTTTCTCCAACACACACTCATATGGACCTAATCTCCGCTTCTTCCTTCTCTCTGTTCTTTATCCTTCCTCTTCTCCTCCTTTTCTCCCTTCCCCTTTTCTCTCCTTCTTCTCCTACCCCCTTCCTTCCATCCATGCTGGACCAATGGTTGCTGCCGCCCTCTGGGGCGTCTGCCAAGCCTAGGGGTCAGGTGACACTGCCCAAAGATGCCAGAGCAGGGACCCCCAGGCCCAGAGGGGGTACCCGGGGAGAGGCCTTGGGGCCAAGGGCACCATGGGCCAGGTGTGGGGTCCTATGCATTAGCAGAGGGGCCACCAGAGGGTCAGGCTGTGTCTCTCAGACCTTGGCCCACACCTCACCGATGGGTCCAACGCGGGCTGGGGCTGGGGACAGGATGACAAGGTCTGGAAGGCACAGTTAGAAGGGTCACTCAATCCCTGGCTTGGGGACAGCTTTGCAGACCTGGAGCTGGCACAGTCATGCCACATGTCTGCTTATGGGGGGACACAGCTCTAGCGAGCCCCAGCCCTGCTGGCAGTAGACACCTGAAGAAAGTGTTCTCTCAGATAGCCTGGTCCCCAGCATGGGACCCTTATGCCCACAGGGCCCTGGCAGGCTGGTCTTGGAACCTCTCCCAGCTCCAGGACTGCCAGCCCTGCTGTGGGCACAGGAGGAGCAGCCCAGAGAGGGACAGAGGCAGCCAGTGTCACACAGCAGCCTACAGCTGTGACCTCCCTGCTTGTCCCCGACTGCAAGCTCAGGGCCTCAGGGTTTAACCCATGTCTGCCTGGACCTGCTGGGTTTAATGAGCTACTGAGCAGGAGGCTTGCCAGGAACGCCTGTGACAGGTTCACTTCTGAGCACCTGTGCCCTCCCTGCTGGCTCCTCAGTCGCTTTGCATCCTCCCAGGCTGCCCTAGCAGGGACACTGAGGACTCCTCTGGTGACAAAGACAGCCTTGTGTCACAGCGGGGCTGCCAGCCAGCCTGTATTTAGACCAGAGCCCAGTAGATCCCCCATGTGGGCAGCAGCAGTCTGGGTGTCAAATGGCGGATTCCACACTCTGCTGCTCAGGTCAGCGGCCACATTCCTCGGATTCTTACCAGGTTTCATTTCCCTCCGGTTTCACTGGGAACCAGCCTCCCCACTGACTGTGACAGGATGGGAGAAGAGGCGAAGCAAGAGTCCTGGCTTTGCCTGACCGTCCCCACCTGACTGTGGAACTACTGTGGCCCTTGCCTTCTTTAGGTCTCAATTTTCTCACCTGTGAAAAGGAGGCTGGAGCAGGAGAATATTTCCAAGAGCATCCACGGGCAAAGCTTCCCTATGTCTTCATCTGGATCCATAGAGGGATTCAGCAAACAGACCTGGACTAAGTCCCATTCGCATCCCATGCATGGTCGCCAGTGTGCGACTCTGTGTCCCCTCTGTGGGGATCTGCTTCTCCACTTAAAATGTTGCTGCTGAGACCAGCACGAAGAGTTTCAAGGGGCCAGGCTCTCAGGGAATGTCCCAGGGTGGCCACACCCTCTGGCTCAGCACCCTGTTGGCAACAGTGAGTCGATTCCTCTAACATCCGGGACCCTGATGTCCCTGGGAGCCAAGGGCTCACAGATCCGTGCGTTTTCCTTGCTTCTGGGTGGTGATGAGACTGGAGTTTTAGGACAACAGCCCCAGCTCTCGGAGTCTCAAAATACCAGGCTCAGTATCACCCGAGGGGACAGTTCCAGTGGGGAGCAGCCTCGACTTCCTGCATGGGATGACCTCACCGCAGGGTCATCTCTGAGGCTCTGTATTTCCAGGAACCTGAAGTGTCTGCAGGTTGAGGGTGGTGGCTGGTGACTTTGGGGTGTTGTTTCATGCATCTGGATTAGAACTGGGCGTAGTTATTGCCCGCACTTGGTTTCTGGGTGGATCCTGAAAATGATTTCAGTTCCTTTCGCTTCTGGGGCCTCAGTCCTGAAGTGAGACACACTAGGTGAATTTGGGCATGCAGACCTTGTATTCTGGGCTCCTTCTGTAGTAAACCTGCCCACGCGGAGTGCTGGGCAAGGATGTAGCCAGAACTGATTATCAATAAAGGTGACAGATATTAAAATGAGGCAGAGATGCCAACCTTCATCCTGCTGTTAGTTCTTCTGGCCTCTAAGCCCTTGTTACAGTAGGTGTTTTTTTTTGTGGTTGTTGTTCTTTTTTTGTCTTTTTTCTTGTTGTTGTTTTATGTGTGCTTTTGCTTTGTTTTGTTTTTTGGTGGGGAACAGGATCTTGCTTTGCAGCTCTGTCTGGCTTTGAATTCTCCACCCTCCTGCCTCATCCTCCTGGTTGTGTTCTTTGTCCCAGTTTATGGATGAGGCCTGCTGAGCCCTGCAGTGAATCCTTCTGAGCTATAGCAGCGCTGGTACTGGAGACGGACTCTGTTTGCCCACTGTCCTGGGCACTCTCCACAGCCTAGCGCAGCATTGTGGCCACACTGGAGCCTTGGGTATGGCAGTAGCTCCACAGACAACTGTGGCACTGGTGAGTGATCCCACCATCATCTGTGCCACTTAGGGCAAAGGAACCTTTTTTCTACCCACTGAAGCTAAATTATTTGAGTCTGAAACAAAACCACAGTAGCAGCTGGAGGATCAAGCCAGTTACTAAATTAGGCTCTAAATAACACAACTTTCAGTGCACAGGAGTGGCATAACCCTTGAAGCCCTCAGGAGCGCTGATGGTCAGAGCTTAACTCCCCTCCTCATAGAGAAGGAGGGGGCTGGTGGTGACTTGGGAAGAAGAGAAATGATTTTAGGACAGATGAGTGGACCTGGGACCAAGTTCATTGGGGTCTGTGTGTGGGTGTGATGTCCAACCTTTGGCTCCTTGATACCAGGAGGAAAAATGGGTGACTGGTAAACTCTGATCTTTGTGCACTGGAAAATATTTATTTGACCTTTGTCCTGGCAGGTTAGTTTGGCTGGGTACAGAATTCTAAATATTTCTCCTTGGAACTTACAGGAAGTTGTGCCCTATATTCTTGAATCTGATGTTGCTGATAAGAATCTAATTTCAAGTTATAGGTAATCTTTCATGCTTTCTTTCTATAACATTTAGTATTTTTCTCTTCATGCTGATCTGAAATCTCATTATAATAGCCTCAGTAAGCATCTCAAAGTAGGA
>PVIC010011786.1:0-40827 GCA_004025085.1 Thryonomys swinderianus | reverse complement strand
GACAGGGTCTCACTTTGTAGTTCAGGCTGGCCCCAAGCTCACTATGTAGCCCAGGTAAGCTTCAAACTCAGCAATCCTCCTGCCTTTGCCTCTGCCTCCTGAGTGCTGGGATTACAGGCGTGAGCCACCACACTCAAGAATTGTGGTATGTGGTACTGATTGCTGGTGGGTGTGAGTCACCATGCCCGATAATGTTGTATGTGGTTACCAGGGATCGAACTCAGGATTTTGTGATTGCTAGGCAGGTGCCATAACCACTGAGCTAAATCTCCAGCCCTTAATGATTTCCTTAGCAATCCTCCTCATCGTCTCTTTCTTCGGTGTAAATTCTTCATTCTTGGGTGTATATTGTTCTTTTCTTCCCTTCTGTTTTATATTCCCTGAGGACTTTTCCACCTTCTTCTCCTGAATGGACAATGAACAGCTGGTTTGGCGCTGGGTCTCTAATTACCAAAATGTTTCTTATTCTCAGGTTGTTCTCTTTTCAGGGTGTTTTCTTCTTGCTATAAATACACACTCGTTTTTTGTTTTCTCTCTCCCTCTCCCTCTGTCTGTCTCTGTCTCTGTCTCTGTCTCTGTCTTTCTCTCCCTCCCCCCCTCCCTGCCCCTCTAGTTTGACCCTGGTATGTACCCTACCATACCCAAGGAGGCTCCTGCAGAGGGCTGGGAGAATGGGCAATCCCTGTGTCACTTGGGGCATTGAAGGGGATAGAGGACTCTGACTCCTGCCTTCTTTCTTTGTTCCCTCTCTCCTTCTTTGCTCTTTGCCATCTGGCCATGTGGTGAACAGTTCGGCTCATTTCTGTGCTTCTGCTATGATGATCCATTACAAGCCCAAAGCCAGAAGGCCAATAGTCAGAGACAGAAACCTCCAAAAACTGTAAGCCAAATAAACTTTCTTCCTTATCAGCTGCTCCATCTTGGGTATTTATTATAGTATAGAGTTGGCTGACACAGATCAATCTATGCATTTTAGTTATCATACTTAGGTTCAGACTTTAGCTATTTTTGATTCTGAGGAAAGAGGTGGAGATATTCACTATTAGTTGACATTAGGTTGTTCATGACCCAGCAGATAGTTTATGGAAAGAATGGAGGGACACTGGCCACAGTAGCTCAGTGGTCGTTCTAGGGATCCAAGGATCTTGTTTCTTTTTTTCACTATGTAATATTTTCCCATTTCTGCTGAAGTCTTAGGTCAGATTTGAAATTAGCCCACAATGACAAATCCCACCAAAATGCATCATTTTGCCAGGGCTGTTGTTTCTGCTATTCCCTTCCAGCTCCCAGGTTTGAGTTCAGAGTCTCGAGACCTTCAGAACCAAAGTCTGAATCCTGTGGTCTTTCCAATGGTCACAAGATAGACGTGGACAGTGGCATTTTGGGGGAGAGGAGAAAGTCACAGGTTCAAAGCTGGATAGCAAGACTGGACAGTCCTGATGCTCTTTTCTAGCAATGGCCAGGCCACATGGTTATAATCGTGGATATGTCAGTTTCCTTTCTCCTCCCTGTACTTAACTCTTTCCTTACTCATAGCCCTCTTCTCCTGCCTAGTCCATTGCTGTTTGTTGTGTTTTCTGGGGGCTTTTAGGAGTGCTCAGGCTAACATGGAGTACGTCTTGCTGTTCAGTCCCCAGAGGGCTGGGCAAGAACTCAGGGAATAGAACTACTACTTCTCCAATATTTGTCATGCAGCAGGCACTTTTCCAAATGCCTTCTGCATATTAACACATTTTATCCACAAGAACAATAGGAGATTAACGCTGTTGTCCTACCGGGTTAATGGATAAGGAGATGGAAGCACATTGTGGTTGAGGAATGTGAACAAAGCTTCACAGAAAAGAGAAAGCAAGAGAGCAGGGATTTATCTGAAGGCTGGCAGGCTGCTTCCTGGGCTCATCCTCTCCAGAACACATTTGTAACGTAAACCCTAAGTGACTTTCCCCGTCACATCTTCATTATGTGTTGAAAAGTGATAGAATCAAACAAAATGTGCAACTGTTTAAACTGACATGGGAAAAGCCAACAGCTGTGTGAAGCCAGAGAACCAAGCAGAGTGTGCTGTGTATCCTTCTTTCTCCCATATGTGGATGGTGGTAAAAACCTAGCCATCTTCCTTCTGCTTCACTCCAAGTTTGTGGAAACTTCTCAGTGATCAAAAAGCTGCTGTGGGGCCAAGGCTGAGCCCCGCTGGGAGTGTGGCAGGAGGAGCTGCCTCCCCCAGCCCAGGCTGTCTGCATGGCTCATTTGTCCTTGAAGAAGCAAAGTGCACACCCTGCCAACTAGATACTGGGGCCTTGTGAAAAGACAAGCATAGCAACCTGGGTTTGGCTCATTTGGGTCCTGGGAGTCCCCGTTTCTGCATCAGTATGATAAGGCTCATCCGGGTTCCTTGGAAGAAGCTGGTTTATAAAATCGGTGGGCTACGTGCAGACCCAAATGTGATTCTATGCCAGATAGAAAGAGGGAGCCTTTCTCTCCCAAAGGAGAAATCCATGGTCCTTGCAAAGAACCGAGGTGGCCAACCCACCTTGGCTGACTTCCTGCCACTGCCCACATCTGGCTGTGGCCAACACTGCCAGGTGAGGTGGTTCACATGGAGGCAAGAAGGAGGCATGTTTGGGAGCCTTACAGGGACGTGGCCATGAGGAAGTGTTTCAAGACTCCTTCATCTGCCTCCCATCTCTTCCTAGCATCTCCAGCCCAAAAGGAAGCTCACGGCCCCTGTGGGAAAGCCAGGCTGAGCTCAGTTTTGCTGCAGTAACAAATCATGAGACCATCTCAGTAGTAACCCCAGCAAGGCTCTCTCTTTCCTGCTTCCATGGAATCATCTGTGGCTCAAGCTCCAGCTGCTCTCTAGGGAAGTTCTCCCTCCTCTCAGCATTTCATAGCTTCCATCCTTGGGCCTCCGTCTCAGCACTAAGCAATGCCCTCCCTCATGCAGATGAAGGAATGTACACCAGAAACATCTGTGGTTAATGACTGGACCAGAAGCAATGCATGATTTCCATGCACATCTCCTTGGTAGCAATTGGTTATGTGGCTAAACCTTCATTCAGAGCCAGAACTTGGCATAGCTAAAGGCAGAGGAACCATGAGCTGGTGGTATGTGTTACCTCTGGTGCCCACAGCCCAGAGCTGGCTTCCATGCATTAGAGTTCCATCCTCCTCACCTCTGAGTGGTTACCTCTGGGTCAGCCAGATTCAGGGCCATGGAGAGTTGGTGAGGAAAAGACTTGGAGGCCTCCAGCTCAATTTATCCCAGGTCAGGATCATTTGCATTAGTCCTGAGTAATGACCTTCAAATCTCTCTTTGGCCACTTTCAATGATGGCATCTCATTAGCTTAGGAGCTGGAAAATTCCTTGCCGAGACATCACAACTGGAGAATTCCTCCTGGCCATGAATCTCCCTTCCTTCCTGGCATGGCTGGTTACAGGCTTCATTCTCTTTCCTTAAATAGAACTGGCTTTGTCCACACCCTGTCTCAGGACCCTTCAGATGCCTGAGCCCAGCCATGTGTCTCCATCCCATCTCCAGCTTTGCATGTTCCGTAACCTCAGTCTCCCCCAACACCTCTTTGTGTCCCCCTACCCACTGTCCTTATCACCATTCTATGTGTCTCCTCCTTTTACTGTGGCCTGACCACTGCCAAGTGAAGGGTCATTGAAGCTCTTCTTCCGAGCACTACATGACTCAGGCCTTCTCCCCCAAGACTGTATTTGTGTTCCCAGCAGGCACGTCACGTTCTGGGCTGACATTCCACCTAGAATTGCTGGAATGTGAGGCCTAAAATGTACCTCCTATTCCTTCCAAGTTCCTATCCATTGGTTTTTAGACAGCAAGAGATGAAAATAAAAATGGAAAGGCCTTTTTAGTGGTTGGGCCTGTCTCTCAGGGTAGGGAAAGCAGGTCTCTTTGATCTACATGGTTTATGCAGAGTTCTATCAGTGGTCTGAAGGGTGAGGTTGGATCTCTCCATCCTACATGAAAGACAACAGGAAGAAAGGGTGAGTGCATTTGTTTGATGGTGAAGAAGTTGGAGCATGCGTGCATGCACACACGCACATGGACACACACACACACACACACACACACAGTCTCAGTGACAAGTCCTGGGTTCTGACCATCTATGCTTGAGTAAATGAAAGATGCCTTGGGGCCCTTTACTGGCTTTAAAGGGATGAATAGAAGAAACAGGTACAAGTTGCATCGCATCCCTGCCCACTGAACGCTCTCCGTAGTATACTTTAGCCTTAATTTACAAGTCTCCCGCACCATTCCTGAATCATTATAACAGGTCATTTGGAATCATGATTTGATTATCTGGTTGGGAGATAGTTCTGGCTTTATGTTACTTCCTTCTGCATTATCCATTTTTTTTTAGTGTAAAAGAGACAAATGAGATACCCATCTTCCTGTTTCTGACCAGGTCAGTAACCCATGATTATCCTTTTCAGCTATAAATTCACATGTATCATAAAGTGTAAGGATGAAAGCAAAGTGGTCTGTGAATGTGTTTTGCTCGAATCTCACAATAGGAGTGCCTCCCTCAGAGAGCCTGTTTGGCCTGTCAGGATTGGTGCTTAGATAATCCCTGCGGCTCGTTTTTCCCCATGCAGACCTCCAGGTGCAGCTCAGCAGCTCTCAGAGGCAGGGTCTCATCCTGACTTTCTGAATCTACCATTCCCTTTCTGCTGAGTCAGTATAACAAGCTCCTTAATGTCCCAGGGTCTCTGCCTTAAATGCTGTGTAACAGAGGCTTATAGGAGCTGTCTCCATATGGTCTCCTTTCTGCTGAGTAACTTGGAGGGTTCTACAGCCCCTGGCAACTTGGCCAACCTGGCAAGTGGCACAGAAGTTCAAGATGCCTCTTCACAAATTTGCTAGAATGAGACCCACCAATCTTTGACCCTGTCTCTATGTACTAGTTATTTATCACTGCATAACAAATTGCCATCCAAACATAGTAGTTTAAAACAATGAGTGTTCCTTATCCATGATTTTTGATGGGGCAAGATCTCAGAAATTACTTAGCTAGTGGTTCCGACTCAGTGTCTCTGAAGAACTTCCAGCCAAGCTGGAAACTGGGAAGCAATTAGTGTTTGGCCAGGGCCGGAGGAGTTGCTCACGTGATAGTCAGCCACACAGCCTCCATCCTCATCCTCAGTGGCTGATGGAAAGAGGAATCAGACCCAGCTCGCATGGGCCTCCTATGGGATAGCTTGTGTGTGCCCCACTGGGGGGCAGCCAGCTTCCCCCAGAACAGGTTTCCTAAGACAGACGAGGATAAGCCATGGTGCTTCCATGATCTGGCCTCGGAGACCCCAAATTGTTGCTTCTGGCACATTCTACTCACTGAAATTGAGTCCCCGAGTATAGTCCCCACTTCAAGGGAGGACAGTTAGGATCCAAGTCTTAGAGGGAGAGGAATAAAGAGTTTGTGGGTACATTTTAAGACCTCCCCACAGATTGCTGGGAAGGCCACATGTCCATGCTGTCCCCATGAGCCGGGCCCTGCGTGATAGTCCAGCAGAGTCCCCACTAAACTGGGGGAGCTCCCAGGCACAGGGAAGAAATAGACCTCTGTTCGGTCAAGGCATGGAATTTTGAGATTATTTCTCAAATTACTCACAATGTACCTCAACTAGGTTTTTTTTTTTTTTCTGAGATATAAACAACAATGACTTCCTTGAGTTGAAATGGGTCTTCAGATTATCTATGTTGTTGGTCAAATTTCACTTTTTACACTTCCCTGGGACCTCATTTATGACCTTGGCAGGTGCACAGCATTCCAGAAGAGGAGGCTGGGATCTGGGCCTAGGACAAGTCTGCATGTCCCCTGTGATCCACACCACACTGCTGGCTGGGCCTCTCTGGTAATGAAGTTCTATATGTTACATCCGGGCCTTTAACCACTGCCTTATAAAATCTAAATTCAAAGATCTAATGTTTTTGAGACTTGGTATCTTTCCCAGAAATGATGTATTTTTAAAAACGTCTTAAGGCTGGCAGTACCTAAACAATTGTACTGTCATTATGATAAATTGACCTAGTCTATAAATATTAACTGGAAACTTAGGCAAACCTTATCAATACTGTAATTAAGAGGGTCATGCAGAGGTTCCCTGTGTGAGATGAGAGAAGGAGCGTGTGCCGTGTTCAGCGAATTCATCATCCTTGGAATGATTAATTAAATACTCTGCGGGGCTTTCTGTGTGATTGGACCACAAAAGCAATGGATTGCTTAACTCCTGTCTATCTCCTGATTACATGATTTTGTAATACAGTACTCACATTCAGGAAAATTATTTTATCTTATTTGTACTCCCATGTTTATACTTTCTTATCTACGATGACATACCTCTAGGCTTTATAAATAGACATTGGCCTAATAGAAAGATATAAAAACAAACCTACATACTCTTCTACTTATTAGAACAATGAACCTCAACAAATTCTAATGTGTGCATTCTTTTGTACATGTTACAGTAACTTTGCTCTTTTAAACACTGTTATGAAATTACAATTTTTACAAAGTCAATGTTTCAAATGACCTTAGTTACTATTTTCTCTTTTCAGCTGTCTTTTTAAAAATTTAAGCTTTGAATAGGTCATATATTAATTACATGTTAACAGGGTTCGGTGTGGTATTTGAGTACATGCATGTAGCATGTGCTGATCAAATCTAGCTTTTCTCTAGCCATCCTCTTTCCCACTTCCACAGCTTCTAAGAATCGCTACTGGACTGTCAGTGCTACTTTTTGTTTTAACTTCTACATGTGAGAGAGAACATGCAGTTCTGGTCTTTCTATCTGGCTTATTTCCCTTAATGTAATGTGTTACAGTTCCACCCAAATGCAAGTGACATGATTCCATTCGTCTTTGTGGCTGAAAAATACTTCACAGTGTATGGACAGCACATTTTTCTGCAGACATGAGAGCACTTAGCCTGTATTATTTTGTCATAATTTTATCTGTCAACTTAACTGGGCCATGGGGTGCCCAGATATTCCAGTCAAGCAGTCTGGACAATTCTGTGAGGGTTTCTGGATACAGTTAGCCTCAGATCTATACTCTGAGTAAAGCAGATATCATGCCGACAGTTTGTGGGCCTCACTGGGCCAGTAGAGAGCCTCACTAGAATGCAGAGGCTGACCTCCCACCCCTACTGGGGGCTCCTTCTCTGGTCGCCTAGAAAGGCACTCAGTTCTTTGTTTTGGACCTGAACTGAAACACTGGCTCTTCCAGGCCTCAAGCCCACTGCCCTTACAGTTGGAACTGTGCCTTTGGCCTCTGGCCCCTGGACCCCTTGGACCTAAGAGTTCTGTGCCACAGAAGTCTGCCTTGAAGGGATTCCTGCTTTGAAGGAGTCTCTGTCTGAGTAGCGTGTGCCCCATTCGTTTAGTCACTTGCCGGGCTAAGCACCTTCCTCCTAAGAACCCTACGTAGAGGTGTTGGCAGGAGCAGCTGGACACATGATGGTCACGGAGCCTCATCCTGTGGTCCCTTAGCAATGAGTCATATGCAGGAGGAATGGCCCTGGATGGTGTCTTCTCCTTCTGCATCACCTTCAGGAGATTTTTCTATCAGGGATGTGCATGTGTGTCCATTGCATTTCATGTGCCTGGCAGACTCCTGATGGAATAGGAGATATTCAGGAGGTAGTGAGTGTCCTGTCTCCACAGGTATCCAAGCACACACTGAAAGCCAGATTAGTAGGGCTGCTGGGAACAAGTGATACAGAGTACAGACCATGCTGGATGCTCAGTTCACTTCCTCTCCCAGGTGCTAGGCTCCTTTGGGGCTTTCTCTCCCTGTGTGCTGAGATAAATGGTATGGCTACCCCTCCAGAAATCCCAGAGAAGTGAGGGCCCTGCCCGGCCACTATGGGTACTGGCACAGTAAGGACACCAGGCATGATTCCATGGGCTCATTCTGTCTCTGATGGCGCAGAGAGGAGGGAGGACGCGGGTTGCACAGGGCTCGGGCTGCTCTCCACACTGATAAGATGGCTTGATCTTCCCAGCCTTTCTCCAGATCGCCTGCTCCCCTGGTGCTGCTTCCAGGGGATTGATATTTAAAAGTTGTTCTTGGCATTTGTCAACGTACATTTCTTCCAGATGTTACCCAGAGATTCCAGACTGGTTTCAATCACCTCAGAGGACTCAAATAAGTCATAAGAATTTTAAAAGAGACTAAATTGGTGGTGAGTCTAGCCTGGGTCTTGAACAAGGTTTTATTTGCTGAGGGTGAAAGCCTGCCCTGAGTGCTCTGCTGGCCAAAAATATTATTTGCATTTAAAGAAAAATAATCAAATGCTTTTTTGGGTGCTTACACTAATTTTTCCCTTCTGTTTAGACTGAGGACAGTGAGGTCCTGTTTTCAGTTAACCTCAGCGCCCCTAGCTCCTGGCCTCATCTCAAATTAAAAAGATAGGACCAATGGTATTTTTCATGTCCAGTAAACAAACATATATTTTAGTACGCAGCATTCTGTGTAGGCTGAGATATCCAGAATAAGTAAGAAGGGTGTTTCTGCTCCGTTCTTTGGAGTGCAGATACCCCCTCCCTCTCCAGAGTGTGACTTTCATTCCAGCTGAAGGAGGCAGAAAGCCTGAGTAGAAACAGGGTCTCTTTCAACTTGCCCAGATTTCCCCAGCACTGAACAGTGTGGAACCTGGGAGTTCTTGGCTGGAGGAAGCTGCTGATGGAGATTAGGACCTGATGTCCTTTGTTCAGTTTTCAAACTTACATCAAGAAACCCACACATTCTGGAAAGCCCAACCCTGTAGGAAAGATGGGGGAGATAACTGCTTTGTCACAGGGGCTGGGACATCCTATTTTAAATATACAGGATGTCATACGCTGGTGGGGAGCTGTGTGGTGACCTGTTCTTAGAGGCAGGTGTGGACTTAACTGTATATACAGTGTTCAAGTATATAGCATCAATTTCTCTTCAGCTCAGCTTGTGGGGTGCTGTATTTTCTAAAGAAAGCATACAAATATCACCTGTCCTATCCTGCAATGTGACTTTTTCCTCCTGGTGTAGACAGCAGGAGTTTATGTCCCCTCCCCTTGTAAAAGGCTTGTGGAAAAAGAAAGAATGACATACAGCTTTCTGCTCACTCACTGGAACCCTCTGCTAGGACCCCTAACATCTTGGGCCGTCATCCTGTGAGGAAGCCCAGGGACGTGAGAGGACACAAAGCATAGGGAAGGATGTGACCTGGAGGCAGAGCAAAGCTGGGGAAACAGGGGCTGGGTGTAGTTGGAACAGGAGGAGCCGCAGGCCAGCACCTGACAGGAGACAGCAGGAGAAGCATCCAAAGGAGCCACTCTTGGGTGGCTTTGAGTCAGGGTCAGTGGAGGCCACAGCTGCCAGCAGTGGAGGAGCTAAGTTTCTCTGTGGGTGAGATGAGGAGATGGCAAGGCTGGGTCTCAGCAGATTGGGTTGCCAGGCTCAGGAGGTGACACTCAGCAAGGACACTGCAGCGTGACGGGAGGGGAAGAGTGTCCTTCCTGCTTCCTCATGGCTGTGATATGTTGGGGATCTGTCTAGGCTCTGGACTCAGAACTACCCGGCTCCAGCCCCTCGGACTCTGGCTTGCAGGGAAGACTCCATTTCCTCCCAGCAGAGATGTGTGGCCACAGGCTCTGCTCGTGAGGTCTTCCTAGCTGCTGGACAAAGCCCTCTAATGTCCTCATCCCTGGGTGCCTGCTATCCCCACAGTCCCCTGCCTGTGGCCAGTACCTGCATGGTGTCTCTCAGGAGCTGTCCCAAAACAGCCGGGGCCTCTGGGAGGTATGACAGAGCTAAAAGGATCTGCTGTGAGGCTGCTTGGCTCTGTATTACACACAGCTTCAGCAGCTGGGCTTCCCACCCACCTGGGCACTGACACCTGCAGTTCTGCACAAGAAAGCAGTATGCAGGGGCTGCAGGGACCCTGCTGAGGGCCTTATGAGACTGGCTGGACCTTCTATGCCACCCAAGGGTCCTCCCAGGCACATTCTCACCTAAGCCTTGGGCCTCCCAGGCACATCCTCGCCTAAGCCTTGGAGGTCTCATTGCCCGTGTAGGGGGCAAGGTTGATGTGACATTGGGGCAGAGCACTTGGTGACATCACTAGTCTCCACCATGGCCCTTGTCCTCATTGCCCCAGATCTTCCCCACATAGGAGCACAGTCACTCTCATCTGTGTCCGACCCATGGGTAACAAACTGGAGAGGGCCCTTGGGCTGGGGACAGAGGTTCACTGTGGATGTTGACAGACTCTGGGAATGGATCTGGCATCACTGAACTGTAAGCCTAAAAATGGTCACATAATGTTACATCTGTGAATTCTACTCTTATGAGAAGGAAGGCTGTTCCTCATGGACAAGGCCCAAGGTGCTCAATTTGACATAAGAGCTCTGGAAGGCCCCTGCAGCCTTCCTTATTGGTTCATCTGTCTGTCTGTCCTACCCTGCATGCCTACCCTTCCCTGGGATTCTGGCAAGGCTATGGCAGAGACTCGGGCCCCCACTGGCCTTTGGGTTTCACATGCGTCCTATGCCCAGATATCTTTGGGGACCCCTGTTAACAATTGCAATGACTTTGTCTTGCTCAAAGAGGACTTCTCACACCAGGACTGCTCATGTCACTCCCCAGGCCCCAGGTTCTCATACCAGGCATGGCCCAATGTCTATAGCAGCTCAGTCAGCAGCCACCAGGTTGGAGGTCTCTGTGGCTGCCTTCAGGCCTTTCTGGGTGCAGAGGCCTAGGCTGAGGAGTATGTGCCCTGAAGATGTGTGTGTCCTTGGGACACACCTATCCCTTTTGTGCCCCAGGGCTGTAGGGAGAGCTGGAGAGGGTCAGGAGACTGATGGGGGGGCTCTCGCTGACCAGAGGATGGGCCTGGGGCTGTGGTCACCTTCCAGAGCCGTCAGCCCTTACTTGTGGGCTCTGACCGGGGGACATCCCTTGGAACTGTGCAGAGCAGGGGTCAGAACTGCTTGGTGACTCAGATAAAAGGGACTGAGGAAGGTGGTGAAGAGGCCCTGCCTGTTCCCCCCAGGGGTCAGCCCTGCTTTGGCCGGCTGGAGTCTGCCCTACTGGTGTCTACAGGCCTGGTGGTGACAGGCTTGCCACATAGCTAACCAGCACAGGCTCCTTGCCTGCTGCAAGGGTGTCTGGGGCAGGACAGGATGGCCAAGAACATGGCTCCCCAGGCTACCGGTGTGACCTCAGCAGGCTGCAGAACCCCTAGGTGCCTCCATCTCCATTCCTCAACAGTACCACAGGGATAGCAATGGTAACTATGTCCACGGTTGTCCAGGGCCAGGCCAACTGAGGTGCTGTGTAGATTCTGGCTGTTATGGTTCTGACCTGCTCTTGGTGAGTCCTTGAGAGTCCCCACAGTGCAAGTTAGTGTCCCACATGTGATCAGCCACAGATCCTTTGATTTGTCACCTTGGGGAGAAAGCCAGGCCACTGCCACCTCAGGGTGGCTCTGCTGATTTTCTGAGCTGGCTGTGGCCAGGGCCTGGAACCCGGAGCTCTCCACCAGGGAGTGACCCCAAGGTCCCAGAGCACTGGGGGTGCCTCTCCTGGAGGGCCAGGGAGGTGAGGCCAGGCAGAGCTAGAAAATAAACATGGTAACTGAACTTTCCATCTGTCATTTCAGAGAGTCACTTACTGCCTAGCTGCGGTTGGAAAAATTAAGTCCTTGTAATTTAGAAACAACATTTCCTAAGGAACGTGTGAGATGAGTCGTGGCACTCGCAGCCTCTCAGCAGTGTTGCCTGCAATCCAAACAAGCTCACCGGGTGCACTATCCACCACAGGGCGGCCGTATGTGCAGGCTGGCACCATGCTGCAGGCACAGGACGGGCTGGGAATCCAGGCGGAGAAGAGTGAGCCCAGAGAGCCGTCAGCCCCATCCTTCACCTTGCTCCAGCTGTGCTTACCAAGTACCCCAGGCCAGTGGCTTAAAGGGCACAACATTCAGCCAGTTCTGGGAGCTGCAGGGCCCAGGCTCAGGCATGGGAGGTGCTGTTCTTAGGGTCTTTCTGGATCAAGGATAGCGTTTTTTCCCTGTGTTTTCACAGGGAGGCTGTCCCTCAGTGAGCATATGTGTCCTGGTCCCTTCTGTGATGACACCCTCACGACCTCCCTGCACTACACACCTCTTTCAAGGTCCTGGGTCCAAAGCAGTCATATTTTGGGGTGCTGGAGACCCCTTCAATATCTGAGTGTCAAGGGACATGGTTCTTCCCATAACACCCTGTCCCTCCCAGGAGAAACAGGTGTCACTGGCTCCATTTTGTGAGGAAGAAAACCTCCCCACAACCAGCCAAACAGAGCTGGGGAGAGTTTTGATCCTCCTGATTTATGCACCAGCAATGGTGCCTGCCCCAGCCCCAGGGAGCAGACTATTGGGATCCTCACCCCATGGGCTGCCAGGGAGACAGCAGAGAAATGACAATCTGGGCACCAGGCTGTCTACAACTGGGAGGTTCCAGGGGTCCCTACAAGGCTGGCGGTTGTGTTCAGGGGTGGGGTCTTCCACCACATCTGTGTGGCCCTGCAGTTTGAAGTTCTACCTTACACATTTTCCCTTACACTCTGTTCCCATGGGGAAACCTGTGGAACTTCTTACATACTGGGCTTTTAGATAACATAATAATAATAAATAAAGTCACAGCAGTCTGTTCTAGAGTCAGGGAGAGACAGCCCTATACTTCAGGCTACGAAGTGATATTTTAGAATCAGTCCCAATTCCTCATTGTGAGAAGGAGAAAGTGAGGCTCATGTATATCCCTGACTTGCCCAGTGTCATGGGCCAACCAGGCAGTCCGGTGGGAACAGTGCTCAGGGCTGAGTCCCTCTGTGTGGCCTTGGTGGCCTGAGTCCTGCAACTTATCCTTCATCATCTGCCCAAGTGGTGGCAAAGGCTGCCTGGAACCCGGTATATGGCTCAGGCTCTGGAGTTGCCAGAACCCTGTGGGAATCAGCCAGGGCCAGTGACTCACTCCAGGCCAATAATGAGCTGAAAGGTAGGACTAGAATCCACATTCCCAGCTCAAGCCCAGGATAGTCATTGGCCTCACAGGGGACGTTCAGGTCTCTCAGTGAAGGTCCAGGTTCTGCACTGGATTTGGTCCCTGTTCCTGCAGAGCAGCCCTGTAGCCAGGACAAAAACAAAGCTACCTCCAGGAGATGGCCAGGCTCTGACATCTGGGTAGACACCATGCACACCTTTACCACTTCTCAGTCCTTACTCTCTGCTTCCCCTGCCTGGCAGGAAGGAATTATTGTCCAAGGCTTGCTGGCCTCTGCGTGTGGTATCACCTGGCCTATGGCCCTGCCTTCTGGGCTGCTCTGATCCTCTGTCCACTTCCTTAGAGGGCAGGACCTGGGGACTGGGCATCTGTCTCTTGCTGGCTCCAGCCCCTGCCTGGGCTGTGCGGGATCTTTCTGTTAAAGATGTCATGTGATAAAGAACTTTCCTAACCAAAGATGGAGCTCTCTGCACTGGCCCCAGACAGCTCTTTGTGCCCTGCTGGAGGCTGTGCTCTGTCCCGTGACACGGAGGAGAGGACCCTGGAGATGGGCAGAACTCTAAAGTGGCCTGAAAGTTCTGTCTCAGGTATACCTGCTGTGTAATCTCTGTCCCTTGGATGGGGGAAGGACCCAGGAATGTGGTCCAATGTCATTCCTGCGATTAAGGTACAATATCTTACAAGAGAGATTGTGTAGACATAATAAGGCCCATGGTCTGCTGTTTTTTTTTTATGAAAGGCAGATGACCCAGGGTGGGCCCAACCTCATTAGGTGAGCTGTGGTTAGATGGAGATAGGGCTCTGTTCCAGGTGGTGCCAGGCTCTCTGGCAGCTGACAGTGACCTCTGATTGGCAGTTGTCATGCAAATGGACCTGACTGTGATATGAGTGTTGCTAACCCCTGGAATGAGCTACAGACCGGACTGCAGCTGATGGATACCAGGTGAGGCCCAGGGAAGAGGAGCCTCTGGTCTATACCCAGGGTCTGTACCCCCAGGAACTGCAAGGTGTTATGTTTGTGATTTCTAAGTCTCTAAACTCTACTGCACAGTCATCTGAGACTAATTCCGTCCCACCCCCACCTTCTCTGAGGAGTCCCTGGAAGCACTTGAAGGAAGACAAGGAGTTGATCCTGGTGCCTCAGGGTGTGGGGGTAGGGACAAGGCCCAGTGATCAGAATATATGACAATCAGGCTACAACAGGAAATAAAACAGAAACAGACACAGATTTCATGGCTATGGGACAGAAGGGGGACAAAAGCAGGGAGTTAGGGAGGGAGGAAGAGACAGAGTAAGGAAGAAACAGAGATAGCCAGAGAGATACAGAGAAATAGAAGGAGAAAGCCAGAAAAAAAGCATTCACAGAGGAGCAGAGAGACAAAAACAGAGAGGCAAAGATACAGAGTCGAACTGGAGAGGTAAAAGACAGAGACAGAGACACTACTCAGGCTTTCATAAGTGTGGTGCTCTCTCACAAAACTGAGTATCTTGATTCTACTTTACTTTACCACTTATTTTTAGAGTCTTGTTCTTATAGTGCCAAGAATGAAATTGAGTTCAGTAAATTCAATCACTTCACCTCAAGTTATTGCCTTCTCTTTTCCAGCAGAAAAGATGGGGAGCTCATAGTCAGCCAGAACCCAGACAGAACCCTGAAATGTTCACTGGAAACCTCTATAGTAGGCTCCAGTCTCCTGCTCAGTGTATGACACAGGTCTGAGATTAAAACTGCAAGACAGAACTAAGAAAGACAGAAAGCTGGGTGGCAGGATGACCGATGCTGGTGCACTTGACAAAGGTACTGTCCAGTCCAAGCCACTGATTCCAATTGGTAGTCAATTGGGGTAAAGGTGAGCTATGTGCAAGGATGCACAGTCTTGTGGTTTCTATGGAAATTAATGCAATATGGCTTATAAAAGACAAGGCAAAGCATTCTTGAATTAGAAACAGAATAGACAAAATATGGGATTCTAATTAGAATATTGTTCTAGTTAAGAGGGTTTTAACTGTAAGAATGGAATTTGGGTGTGAATTACTCTGATATGGCAAAAGGGCTTTGGCCAAACTCATTTGCATAAAAAACAAGCCAATTGTGGGGCTAACTCTTCACACCCTGTAGTCCCCATAGCCTGCTTTGGGACATAATCAGTATTGCAGTCTCCTGCACCTTGGAGCTGGATGGTGTGAACACTGTGCACCCTGTAATGTGCCCTTGAAGAAATGTTAAGGATGTGACTCACTAGTTCTGCTTCCTGAAGTATCTGGCACCAGGTGACAGGTGTTTTCTAAGGTGCCACAGATTCTCAAGGGGCACTGCTGGGCCCTCTGCACAGGGCACCTTCCTAAGGGATGTAAGGCATTTGTGCTGCTTGAGGCGGCCAGCTCCCTCTGGTCTCCTCCTGACATGGAGAAGGCCCACCTCCCCATGGGGACAAGCCATGTGACCGGTTCCATCTTGGGGTTTGAGTGAACATATGTGAGTTACTTCTGGGACAGAGTGTTTGATCGTGGACTTTCCACACTCCTGAGGACCTGAATTTGGGTGGGGTGGGTGAGGAGTGGAGTCTCGGGTTGGCAGACCTACCTTGGACCTGTAGCCTGTGCTAACTAGCAAAGCCCCTGTGTGATCTCAGCCATTGAGAATGGCTGAATTGTCACAGCAGCACAGCACAGCCCATCCTGACTAACAGAGCTACAAAATCCATCTCTATGGCCCAGGGAGCTCGATGTTACTCACAGGGAGCAGAACCAGGCAGTGGTGCCACCTGATGAAAAAGCTCCTGGGTGTTGGTAGGGACAGCTAGGCTTTGTGGCTACCTGAGGAGCACATGGAACAATGGGACTGTGAGGCACGGAAGTTTCTTTCTTTCTTGTACACAGATAGATGCAGCTCGCTGCATCCACTCATTAGAGCAACTTCGACTCACAATACTTCAAGTCAAAGAGCAAAATAAATAGGGATACTAGGAAACAGAGAGGGAGACCTCTTGCAAATGGAATGGGACCAAGAGATGGAGAGAGGAGGAAGGAGGGGATGGGGAAGAAGACAAAATAATTCAGATGTGAATGTACATGTACCAACCTCCTGCAATGAACATAATCATTATGTAGTACACACATATACTAATATATTTTTGGTCTTTATTCTCTAAATTTTTAATTTAGATTTTATTTATTCTCTTACTTTTTGGCCGTTGTTCTCTAACTGATACAGTACAACAGCTATTGGAGTGTAGGTTCTATGTAAATATTGCACCATGTTATGTAAGGGATCTGGGTATGCATATACCCATAAATTTTGGTGTCTTAAGGCCTGAACAAATTCCCCGAGGAGACAGGCTTGGCTATAAAGTCATGCACTGTACGTCACTGTATGTTTCCCACGTTTTCATTCATTTTAAATATTTCTCCATGTTTGATGGAATTTTGTAAGCATCCCTTTTAATGGCTGAATAAATACTTCAGAGTGGATTATGGAAGAGTGTACTTAATGCTCGTTCCCTGCGGTGGGACAGTTAGATTGTTTGCAGTGTTGCACACATATAAGTACCACCGCCATAAACATCTTTAGGTATAAAGCTTATTTTCTGTTTAATGTTATTTGCTTTGGCTAGGTTCCCAGAAATGGAATACCTGGGCAGAAATGTCATGAAACCTTGCCTTTTTCAAACACAGGTTAGTAAGAGTAAAACATTCATCTACCCTGATGCTGCGGCATGGCCGGGCTGGGGAGGAGGTGTCCCTCTGCAGAGCGATGCAACTCTTCCTCACCGCTGGTTGTCACTCTCCAGGGTCCAACGACTGCAGCCTGGTGCTCGGTGGCTCTCGCCAACTCAGTATCCTGCCAGCACCTGCCATGGGCCTGTGGAGTCTCCAACGGCCCAGCACAGCATCATCTTACACCCTGTGGACCCCAAGCTCTTTTGCTTCCAACTCCTGACAAAGCCCTCAGCCATCCCAGAGCCTATGTCCTCCTGCCAAGACACTGGTCTGTCTGTTCCTTGCTTCTCTCTGTAAATGTCAGGGCTGGTGGCTCACAGGGGTTTCATGGCTCAATGCTGTTTCCCACCCTCAGAGCCCACCATGCAATCAACCTGGCTGGGACCACACACTGGCCTGGGGCCCAGCCCTGCTCTGCCACCACCCAACCTCCTCCCCTAACCTGGGGCTGCCTTTCAAGTTTGGTGCCTGAATGACTGCCAGTCCTTCTGCTCTGTCACTAAGCTCAGCCTGTACCCCAGGCACGAGGGAACAGAAGCTTTCCATAGCTCCTCCCCAGTCCTCAGCAAACTATACCTTGTCTGTGGCCAGTTCTCAGCACATCCAGCCCAGTGAGAGCAGAGACTCCTGTGACGCCCACGAAGGCCCATGCTTCCCGCTCTCTGTATCTGTGTGGTTCTTCTATGTGTGCTTGGTCCCACCACTGCTTCGGGGGAGGAACTCAGGCGCCACTGTAGCACTCTTGAAGTGTGTCTGGTCATGGGCGCTCTGCCCTGGGAAAGGGATCAGGGTGGTCTGCATAACAGTGGGTGAGTGGCTGCAAGACAGGGTTGTCACAAAGGCTCCATTGTACCCTCCTCTTTGCCCACTTACTCTCCTTTCCACCATACATGAAGCAGTGTGAAACTGAGCAGAACACCCACTTCCAGAACTGTGTGGGACATCGACCTCCTTATCAGTTATCTGGTCTAGGTACTCTGTTATAGCAACAAAAACACACAGAGACAGCACACGGCCAAACTCCTTCTCCTCCCCAACCATGCTCTGACCTGCAGTTTTCTAACTTGCCTGCAGCACTGAGGCCCCCTGTGGCCTTTGACCTGGGCTCCATCACCATCCTTACTGCAGTCTTCTTGAATGATGGCTCCTTGCTCTCTCTCTCTCTGACAAATGCCAGAGGTATTCTTTGCAAAGGAGGTACTCTTTATATCCTGGATCCACCATGGGAGAAACTGGTGTGGAAGCTAAAATGAACCCTGAGGGATGGCTGTGGGCTCACCTTCCCCCTAGCTTGGCCTCTCCATTAGAGGGGCCATCCTTGGTAAAAACCAGCAATGCTCAGCTCTGCATGCCTCGTCCCCCTTACCCCACTGTCATATGCCACACACACACAGCCTGGGTCAGTCAGGCAGTGGCCCTGGGCAGGTTTAGAACCCTGTAAGCCATGGCTCCCGGGGGATTTCCAGGCTGCAGCTCTCCTTCCATGAGAATGCTGAAGGTAGTGAAAGGATGTCCTGGTATCCTCCCTGAGCGCTGGGACATGGCATCCGCTCACTGGGGCCTCTTCATCTTGCTTCGTCATCTAGAATGTCCCCGTGGTTGCCCCTCTTCACCCAGTCACTGAGCACCTCAGCAGCACCTGTTTCAGATGATTGCGGGGATGGGATCCTTCGGAGGCTTCCCTGGCTTTTCTTTCATTTCATGTCTTCAGCAGAGCTGTTGGATGAGCTGAGCTCTCTCAGGTTTCCAGGTGTGACCCATGGAACATCAGGGGGGCCTGGTCCTGCTCACCTACAACTCCAGGATCAGAGAGATGTCCACTACGCAGAGGTCCCACACCCTGTAGGACACCACCTGCTCTCTTGTTGAGTTGGTGAAGACCTGCTCTCAAGGTAGAAAAACAAAGTAACTCCATAAGGTATCCTTTGTGCTGATATGGTATCAAAGATTTTGGACAGATTGTGATCATTTTCAGCTATGATATGCAGTACATTCTGAATATATTTCCTCCTTTTTCCTCTTACCTCTTCCTTTTCCTACCTTCTCCTTTCTCTTCCTCATAATTCTTTCCTTCTGAGGATTTCTAGAAAGTTCTTGAGGTGCCTGGACTCTATCTACATGGAAATTCCCTTCGATAAGATCCTGACAAGAGGGCTGCACCTGTGGTTCCATGAATGGAAATCAAGGGTAGTGGCTACTCAATGCCACAGGTGTGACCTCCTTCCATAGTGACCACACAGGGGCATGCCCTGCAGGGCCACATATGTGCAACAGCCTGTCTCTACTTGCTGCCTCTGCCAGACACCAAGGGTGTCTGAGCTGTGCCAAGGGTGTGCCTACCCATGGCTCTAGCTGCAGTGGCCCCGGGGAGGTTTATAACCCTGTAAGCCTGGACACGCCTGGCTCTAGAAACCTTTGTGTTCCTGATACTTGTGTGGCAGCCCCACCAAGTGAGGACAGTAGCCAGTCTACACACTTTGCAGGGAGGGCACAAAGGCAAAGCCAGGAAGGAAGGGGTTGTGGGGGGGAGGATGCAGGGGCAGGATGGGCATGGTCTGTGTGGAAGAAGCACAACCCCCACCAGAAATGTGGGGATGGGCAGGGCAGGGGTCCTTGGAGAGAGAGGCCAGGAGGCCACAGGGCAAGCCTGAGGTCCTGGCTGGGGTCTGGGCAGACCCAAGCTGCTGCATAGACAGTGGGAACAGCAGGGAAGGGTACACATGAGCTTATGGGGGAGCACAGGCAGAAGCACCCACATCCCAGGACTGGAGTCAGCACTGAAAATCCTCCCTGTGGTCCCTGCTGGCTGATGGCAACACACAGAGAGGGCACAGAGGCACCCTGCTGGTCACCCATCACCCAGAGCTGTTCTGTCCCCAGAACTGTAGTTGTCTCCATTTGTTGTGTCCTGGCTTCCCTCATGCTGGCTCGAGACAGCCCTTCCTACAGGTGGCAAAACTCTCCAGCTCCAGGTAATGTCCTTCCAGGCAGAGGGGCCAAAGTCCAGGGCTGTGTAACACAGCGTGGTGAGGTGCTAACACTGTGGGTCCATCCCTTGGCAGCCACCTGGCTTCAGTGGCTTCCCTGGAGGGTGCTTCAGAGCCACATTGTCAAGGAAGTGGTTCCTGTGAAGTCTAATCCTCTCCCACCCCTTGTGCCACCAGAGAGCAGAGGGGCTTTGCAGGGAGGGTCCCTGCCAGCCACAGGTGTTTTGACCTACCCCAGTGGGTGGATGGATCTCTCTGACCTGTGCCCTGTAGCAGTCTGTGGGAACTCAGGGAGTCTCCTTACCTCCTCTCTCTTTCCTTCCCTTCCTCTTCCTTAGGTTCTGGTGCTTCATTCCCAATATTCGTATGGCCACTGTGCCCCAGGGGTAGGTGGGGACTCCCCAGGGACCCTGCTCATCTGACCCCTGGAGGCAAAACACAGCCAGGAAAGTCTAATCTCTGAGGTGGAGGACTTTGTACACAGACAGGTTGGAGGACAACACCCTGAGCTTCCCTGACCTGGCCTTTCTTCTCCTACTGGTCCCTGTCCTCTGTCTCGGGAAACAGACCTCTGGATCGTTTCTTTGGAGCAGCTGCTTACAAGTTGCCTCTTCCCTGGCACCCAGAAGGTCTTGGGCCGCCTGCCTCCTCCCATAATGACTTATAGGCCTGCTATTTTGCCCCTTTGCCACAGACTTGGTGTGGGTGCCCTGGGGTGGCCCTGCTCTCCTGCTCAGTGGAAAGCCCTTCCTCTGGGGATGTGTCAGTTTCTTTAGCCTTGGTGGGACATCCTGGAGCCTGATTGCATTTCATAATTCAGAAATGCAAGGTCTTCTTTGGCCGTGAAGCCCTGAGAATCATTACCTGCAATAGATGAGAACTTCTCCCACCTGTGAGTGGCCACAGACAGAGCCCAAGGCTGGCAGTGTGAGAGGTCCCAGCTACTCTGGGCCACCCTCTGCTGTATTTATTGGAGCCATGGGGAGATATACAGAGGGTCAACGTGGCTTTCATAACAACAGGGCTTGGGGTGAACTGTAAGGAGTCGGGCTGGGGCCTGTTGCCTCTGCCATGGCTTGGTGCACGTAGCAGGTGCCAGGTGGCCAGGATGGCCTCTCTGCTGATGGCTGGAGCTGCCGAATGGAGACCTTACACATACTCACCATGTCGACGATGCCCAACTTCAGGTTCTTTGCCTTTAGGATGGTACGGGGGTGACTGTAGCTTGGCCTTCTCTGTGCTACAGGAGACATCAGCACTGTATCAAAAAGTAGGACATGTCAGATGATCTCTCCCTAAGGCAGCCGAGGCCAAGCTAGAATGTGCTGTGGGTCAGGAATGTGAAATGCCATCCACATAAGATGGTCTTCCAGTATGTACCCAGCTCAAGGCCTGCATTCGAATTTGAGTCCCTAATCGGTCTGGCGCAGGATATCTGGCCCCTAACAGTGGCACTTGCAGTCCTGGCAGTGTCTCTCTGCCCACAGTCACCAGTGCCAGTGCCTAGCTTCCCTTATTCACTTAGCACATTCTTCAAATTGATTTGCTCATACAGCTTACGACAATAAAATTCAAAGGGAACTTTTTACAGAGAGTATAAACAGGAAGCCATTAGAGCTTGCCATAAACAGAAAAGAGCTATATTTAAAACTACAATGAAAATAAAGCAAGTTTATTAAATTTTAGCAAGACACTGTTTTGCCAAGTTTCTAAGACTGAAATTGTTCTTTTTGTTAAGAAGAGGAATTACTGGGCTGGTAATTTAGCTCAAGTGGTACCGCACCAACCTTGGATGCACAAGGGCCTGAGTTTGATCCCTGGTACCGCAAAAAAAAAAAAAAAAAAAAGAAGAAGAAGAGGAATTACCATGTTTTGGAGGAGTATTATAGACATGCATTTTATCATTCTAAAGTGGACCACAAAGAGAAACATATTCATGTTGCAAAATTCAGTGTTGTTTTATTCATTCATTCATTCATTCATTAAATACCTATTAGATGGTTGTGTGGCTAACTCCTGGAGAGACAAGCTCAGGACTGAATACAAAATACAGTTTCTTCCCTTGTATCATTTATCATCTTTTTTTTTTTTTTTGAGACAGGGTCTTGCTTTGTAGTTCAGGCTGGCTCTGAGCTCACTATGTAGCTCAGGCAAGCCTCAAATTCAGCAATCCTCCTGCCTCTGCCTCCTGAGTGCTAAGATTACAGGCATGAGCCACCATACCCGGCATTGTGGTACATGGTACTGATTGCTGGTGGTCATGAGTCAGCACGCCCAGTATTGTTGTATGTGGGTACCAGGGATCGAACCAGGGACCTTGCACTTGCTAGGCAAGTGCCAGAACCACTGAGCTGAATCTCTGTCCCCATTTATCATCTTACAGAGGAGACAAAGTAAATTAATTTTAAAAATGATTGTTGATCATTAGAAGAAAACAAAAAAGGGAATAGATGGGGAATGTGTGTGAGGTAAGGTTGTGTCTGCTGCAGGGCAGTTCATGACCGGAGTCATGGTCAGAGCTCTACACAGTGGTCTGAAGGAGCCCAGCATGGAAAGACTAGAGCTCAATGATCCAGAAGAGAGGTAAAGGCGCATGTGGTGTTTAATGCTGACACACATGGGGTCCCGACACCCTGGCTTAGAAGGAAGGGAAGGGGTGGGTTGGGGGAAGCAGGAGGGAGACCCTTAAGGTCCCTGCTGTTCTACTGAAATGGTGAGAGAAACAGCGAGGCCTTATTAAGGGCGGTGACCAGCCAGCCAAACAGTAAAGGCAGATGAGGATGAGTGGGCCAGGATTTGACAAGAAGGTGGCCACCGGGGTAGGTTTTTTTTTGAGACAGGGTCTCGCTTTGTAGTTCAGGCTGGCTCTGAGCTCACTATGTAGTCCAGGCAAGCCTCAAATTCAGCAATCCTCCTGTCTCTGCTTCCTGAGTGCTGGGATTACAGGCGTGAGCCACCACGCCAGGCACTGTGGTTGTGGTATTGATTGCTGGTGGGAGTGAGTCTCCATGCCCAGCATTGTATGTGGTTACTGGGGATCGAACTCAGGACCTTGTGCTTGTGAGGCAGGTGCCGGAACCACTGAGCTAACCCTCTGGCCCCGCCGGGGTAGTTTTGGAGAAGCAGTGGGTTGATCGGAGGGGGCTGGTGCTACAGACTCCTCCCTGCTCTTTCAAGGAATTGTACTGATCTTTGGGAACTCATCAAGGTCTCATGCACCACCCAGAGAAACCTCCGACCAAGCACACGGCCTGAGAATTCCTCCCAGCAGCCCCAACTAGTAGAACCCCTTTCCTTATCCTCAGGAGGGAACCCTGGGGGTCGTTTTCCTCAGGGAAGCTCTGTCCTCTCTGGGTACCATGGCTGAACATGACACAGACATGTGTGGCAAGAAAGCAAGCCTGCACAGAGGCTGCTGGGTCCCACATGCCAGGCTCCTTATTCCAGAGCGCAGCAGGGCACTGAGGCAAGTCGTGCTCCAGCTTAGATGTTTATTGATCTTGATTCATGAGATCCAAGAAAAGCTTGGCCAAGGAGACTCCGGTTCAATCACAGGGGCTGGGGGCTGGGGCCAGGCGAGAGAGAAGGAAATGGAATTTGAAGAAATCTGTCCTTAAGAAAATAACGCTTTGTAAACCTGCTTTTGGTGAGCCCAGTGCGTGCTAGAGAGAAATTCTCCGTTCCTCTCCAGAGGTGGTGGTGAATAGGAGCTCTGTTAGCTGCTGGCGGGGCCTTCGAAAGCAAAACATGCTGGGGAGAGCGGAGGGTGGCTTCCTGGAGTCACTGGGAGCCTGTGAGGAAGTGGGCCTTCCTCTTACCCTCTCAGTCCTCCACCTGAACATGGGGACAGAGAAGCCCCACAGCAACTGCTTTTTTATTTTGAATCAGGAGGGCAATTTGATGCACCAGGAGCCAAGGGTGAGTGCTAGTGCATGCTATGATCCCAGCACTGGAGAGGCTGAGGCAGGAGGGTTGTGTGAGTTAGAGGGCAGGCTGGGCTACATAGTGAGTTCAAGGGCAGCCTAGGTTATATGGTAAGATCTTGCCTCAAACAACAAAAATGCACCTGGGCCTGCTCTGGGCTTTCTTTTAGTCGGAGCATGGCCTCCCCAAAATCCATCTTTTCTTTTGTATCAAAGATATTAAGAAAGGCCTGTACCAGCCTTGAAAAAAAGTGATTGTTGATCGTAAAAGAAAGATTAAAGTCAGTTCAGAAAGCCAAGCAGGTGACTGGAATCTGGTGCTATGCTGTCCTGCGTTCCCACCCACAACCCTCTCTGCAGACAGCATTGGGTATGAGGCTCATGGAAGAAAGTGGCTCATGTGCCGCGGTGCTGCTGAGAGCTGTGTGCTCTGAGAATGGAGCCTCCTTCTGCTGCCCAACCAGCACACTGCTAGTGGCCAGTGGAGACTTCTGCTTTGGTGTGGACTTCAGCTAGCAATGCAGTTGTGTAGCTGCAGACACAGTTGCCCTGGATGCCTCTGTGCTGCCTGGGCCAGCTGGCTCCTTTAGCTGGTGCCCCGAGGTGCTCTTGCTAGTGGTGGTGGAGAGCCCCCCACTTCTTGGAGTGGCCTCTCACCTCCATACCTGCCAGACTCAGTAAGAAGTGGCTTTGAAGCTCCTGTCACCTCCAAGTTGGTTTCTCATGTAATCCTTCCCATAAGCCTCTTTTATCCAAGTGAGCCTCAGACACAACTTGCCTCACGTCCTGAGCTATGGCTCAAACCTAAGTCTCAGACTCCCTGGTTAGGGCTCCTTCCCTGGTCCACACTGGCCCACTGAGCCAAGACTCCCACTTTGACTCCCTTATGATTGACCCAGGCTTGGCAGCCACAGAGGAAAGTCGGGTCCCCAAGTACAGCCAGGGCCCTCAGCCAGCTGAAGCACAGGGCCATTCATGCCTCTTGCCTGCCAACCATGGCCCTGCCCCACATTCGGCGGGTAGTACCCTTTTCAGAATAGCTGAGTGCTTCTTGCCTGCCTCATCGTCCCAGACGTGCAGCAAGGTGCAGTAGGGTGACTGCACCATAGGCTCAGGACACAAGCCCAGATTCCTCGGCACCTGGAACCAGTGGCCTCACGCGGTATCCAAGGAGGAAATGAGAAGGGTGCTGGCACCCTGCACCTGCCTTGGTGATGCATGTGTTTCTGTCTGTGCAGAATCACCAAGGTCTATGTGAAGCCAGGCAGAAAACCGGGACTGACCAGAGTGGCACACTTCATGCTCTTGCTGAAATGTCCCACGAGGAAGAGAACAATGTGCAGCCTGCTTTACCCTCCTGCTGGTGGCCTCCTTCTCTCGTCCTTAGTTCATGGCTCTTTAGAAACACTGTAGCTCTTTCTGTACTTCCCGGCTACTAACACTAAGTTGAAAGGGGCTGAGTTCAGATCCCACGCACAGTCCTCTGTCCTGACCACAGCAGTTACAGCTCTTACGTGCTGATAGTTTGGGGGCCAATTTGCCTGTTAGCTTTGGGGTCCACTGCACCTGCTCCAGACCTCACACAACACCCAGCAAGCAAAAGGCATAGGCATTGGTTCCATGCCCGGCTCAGAGCTCCATTACATCCACCAAATCCAGGGCAGATGAGCCCCTCTTGGGGTGTTAGATTCTGTCCGGACCCCGCAGAGCTGAAATGAATGGCCGTGAAACACACAGAGGCTGGAGACATGAAGGCTTCCCCAGGCCAATGAAAGCTTCCTTTCAGAAACTGGGCAGAGATGAGAGTACTTTCTCTGGGTCTGAGCCTTCACTTGACCCTCTGGCTTCGATGTCCCAGAACCAAAGTGAACCTTCGGAGATGCCGGTTCACTCACTCTTGGCACAGTCTGGCTTCCTCCCCTCACAGAAATGAAAGCGTGGAAGGACTGTAAAGTGAACTCCAATGCATCGTGCATATCTACAAACTCTTAAAACCCAGCGTTTGGATGAGCTTTGTGGCGATGGATCAGAAACACATGGAGTAGATTTTCTTTTAACTGTACCGAGGGCCTCTGAGATGGAGGGGAAAGAGCTTGGCATGGTCCATGAGGGAGTTCTGCATCTCAGAACGAGGTTCCCCAGCAGAAAGAAGATTCTTTGGCCCACTTCCCTGCTCCCACTTCCCTCTCAAGGGGACCTGTGAAAGGGGGAAGGAAGTGAACTGAAGAGGAAGGGCTGGGCTTATGAGAAGGTCTTTGGGAGGGTGGGCTGTCACTGTGGGGACTGGAGAGCCAGGGGGATCACCTGAAAGGCAGGAAGGAGCTCAGGCCGACCCTTAACATCTGTGTCAGGCTCTGTGGCCCTCCCTCCGTGACTGAGGCAGAGCCTCTCCGGCTGGCCTCGGACCTTGCAAATGAGTACACACATCATTTAGAAACTATTTGCATCCTGGGGCGGCCAGAGCACGTAGAGGGATTGGAACCATGTGGACCATTTCCGTGAAGTTGGTGATGCGTAGGTTGATGCTGTTTCTTGGCTGGCGTTTGAGGGCAGGATCCGTTATTTTCCACCTGTTTACTTTTAACACAAAACCCTGTTGACTAAGAGAACTCAATTTGGAAGAAAGACCTCAAATGATGCCTTCAGATCAAGTCAGCTTTTGACATCCAGCCAAGGTCGGGTCCCATATGTTCAAGGTTAATGACCATCTGGTCTACAAAAGGCCAGAAGGACTACAAGACGTGAGGAAGCATGCTGGAGGCAATCTCTGACTTCCCCAAGGAATTACGGATCCAGCCCAGACTGGATGGCCCCTCACTTCTATGTGAGTCCCCCTGATGTCCTGTCCTCTGTCCACATGGCCATCTCACCCTGGACATCGAGTCCACCAGAAAAGTCCCTTTCTTCTTCATGCCAGCTGGGAGGAGTGTAGACAGCAGGCAGAGCACACATCCAGGTGCTGCTGCCTTGGTTTCACCATTCTCAGCCAGTCCTCCAGTCCTCCAGCCCTGGTGCCCACTGTGCCCAGATCTGCTTCTTTAGTTTATGACTCAGCAAGGGCACCTCAGAGCCTCTGGTCCTCTGAGTCAAAGGTCTCAGTTTGCACATATTCCCAGAGCCTGCAGAGTTTAGAAACCAGAATTCTCACTTTATCCTAGCCAAACATCTGCAGCAAGAAGGCCTCACTGTACTCTCCATGTGTCATGAAATTTAGCTCACACTGCCCTTTCCAGGGCCTGATCAGGAGAAGGTTGTAGGAAAAAGGCGCAGGATGGGAATCCTGAGCAAGTAGATCCTCCCACCTGCTTTCTCTAGCTCTGCACTGCTGGCTGTTGCAGGGGGACTTCAGAGGGGAGGAAGACGTCTCTCTAGCCCCCAGACACCACGAGAGCATCCCTTGCATGGAAGACAGGGGTGTAAACAGAATGCCTGGGATACACACCCATGTGAGGTCAGTTGCTCACCCAGGTCCTCTGTTTATCCCGTCACTGCCAGTTGAACCCAGGGCTTCTGCATGGAGCTACATCCCCAGCCTTTTTCACTTGCTTTTTCAGGTTGAGCCAGGGTCTCACTAAACTGCTGCTAGCCCTTGTTGGACTCAAACTTGAGATCTTCCTGCCCCGATCCCTCACAGTGCTGGGATTATGGGTGTGGATCACCATGCCCAGTGAGGACAGATCTCTTCTCAAACTTGTGTGCTGCCCTTCTTTGGATTTTGAAACAACAAACATCCAGGCCTTTGGGAATGAGATGGAGGAACTGAGCATCTAAGAAAGAGCAGCATAGCACACAGGATGATGAGGACTGGGGAGGAGCCCGTGGGAGGGTACTGAGGGATTGTACTCTGTGGTGGTCGGAAAAGGATGGGGGTGAGAGGCTGGTGCTGGTGACGGGGCTATTGTTAGGCAGTGAGAAGGAAAGGCCATATCGTGGGCATTGGGCTGCCAGGGGCACTGGTCTCCACACAGGAGAAAGGACAGCTTCACCCAGAAACAAGGGTCTGTTCAGAGTAGATGCCCTGAGATGCCCAGATGGACAAGGCAGGAGGCTAGAAAGAGATTCCAGCCTGATCAGAGACATCCTGTGTGCCACCTTCAATTTTTATCCCAAGGGGAAAGATAAAATGTGTGGAGCCAGGGCCTGGGTTTTGGGGCATGTGTGTTTTAGAATCTCTCTGGAGGTTGTGGAAAGTGCTCAGAGAGAGGGCCAGGATCAAGAGACAAACTCCACGGGGGCTTATTTTAACCACTTATAAAGGCCGACTGTGAGCCGCATAATTTGCTGCTGGTCCTTGCAGAGGACGACAGTGAACACAGTGACCCAGCTGGCACCTGAACCCCAGGCCCCTGCTGTCTCCCACGGCAGGGAGGGGCCCAGCGGGGCGCCTGTGAGCCATCAATCTTCATTAAAGTCTTCATTGTCTTCCAGAGAGCAGCAGCTCTTGGAAGGCAGCTTGACTTGGAAGGCTGTGACCCCAGAGTGCTTGGAAATCAAAGCTAATTGACCATAGGAAAATCAAACAGATACCATTGCTGCTGTTGGGCCCCTGGGCGCCGACTGGCTGTGGTCACACTTCCACCTCATCCCCATCAATAGGGATGCCTGCTGGCCCCCTCTCCAGTGGTGGAGCTGCCTCAGGAGGATAGATGACACCTCTCTGAGTGTCTCTCCCTGGGGCAGAATGGGACACAGAAGGACAGGGGCACATGGCTTGGATGGGGACCACAGTCAGAACCAGAGTGCACGAGCCCTTTGCTGTCAGTGGGGACACCCGTCCACCATTCTGGAGACTTTATGTTTTAGATTTTTAAAAAGTGTTTTTATTTACATGTGTTTGCAGTATATAATGTTTACATTCATCATAGGGAGTAGTGTGTGTGTGTGTGTGTAATACATCTGGATTCTTTTTATTCCCCTTCACCTCCTCTCTCTCAGTCCCCCCTCCACCTCTTGGTCCCTTTCCCATTTGCAAATGCTCTATCTTCCTGTTTTCTATCATCTATCTTTTATTTTGTGTTTTGAGATTATTCATACTTTGGGTTTCTCACATAAGACAGACATCCGCTATGCAAGTGTAGGTGTCTGATTCATTTCACTTAACACTGAACTTTCAAGCTGCACCCATTTTCCTCCGTGTAATTCAGATTTAGCCTTCTTTATGGCAGACTAGTGCTTCACTGTGCACAAATACTACATTTGCTTTGTCCATTCATCTGTTGACGGGACACAAAGGCTGCTTCCAAGATTTAGCTCTTATGTATGCAATGGTTAAGCTTCATTGAAGTTTAATTGACAACTAAAATTACACACGTGTAAGATGTACAACTTGGTGTTTGGTTATACATAATCATTGTGATATGATCTCTATGGCAAAGTTCCATCCCTTCACATATCTCTGCTTTCTTTCATTTAGTTTTTGCCTTCATTTCTTTGTGTCCTTAAAATATGATTTATCAGCAAACTTGAAGTATACTTTTTCATCAGAGTAAACCTGCTTCCAGAAGGAATTCAATGGCAGAACCATGCCAGGCATCATATTGTTCTTGGCTGGGCATTGATGGTGTCATATTAAACTATATTTGGCCTAAGGAGATTGCCATAGAGGACCTCTACATACTGTACTGCAACCTATCTCCCTATGCAAACCCTAAGAGCTTAACAATTCTCCTAACAATAGCTGAGCTCCAGCCAATCTGAGTTTCAGTCAACCACAGGCTACTACCAAACCCTCTGAGATGTGCAAATACAGAGAGCCATAAACTGTGCTCAGTGATACTATCTCTGCCCTTCTGCTTTTTACACCTCACTTCCACTTTCAAGCTGATCAGTCAAACCCTAAGGCACAAGGCCCTGTGCTTGCTCTGGTTCTGAGGCTGCCTGATGAGCAGTCATTCTTTGCTCAGTTACATGCTGCTAAGTTTACTTTGTCTAAAGTTTTTTTGAACAATAGTATTCACTTTGTGCAGAAATTGTTCACCAGCTATGTGCTTTTTCAGATACTGAGTCAGCTTCCCTTGGGGCTTGGGGATGGTGTGTGAGTGTGTGTGTGTGTGTGTGTGTGTGTGTGCATGCATGCGCGTGTGTGTGTGTCTGTGTGTGCACCCTGTAGCCCTGATTTCACCTACTGCTCCATTCCCTCTCCAAAGTGGGCTCTAACTTCCTGCCTGCCTTTCATGTGTGATGTGTGGCATGACCATATATTCCCACTTCTTTGATTCCTGGGGCCAGCTGACAATGGCATGCCCATTCTTGGAGTCTGCTTGGTTCTCTCCTTCTGTACCCTCTACTGAGCATGTCTGTCCCCAGAGATGGACCTTGGACAAAACCATCCCCCTGGGGCACTCAGAACCGAACTTCCCCACAAGCATCTCAGTGCCCTCTGCAGAGAGGAACTGATGTGCCAGAGCTGTGTCATGTCTTCCCATCACCTTCAGGGCTGCAGCAGGGACGCCCACCCAGAGTCTCTGGGCCAGTGGGAGTGGTGGGCATGGTCCAGGTCCCCTGGGGTGCTGCTGCTTCCACTCAGTGGGTGCATTTCAGAAACCAGCCCAAGGACTTGCCGTGAAGGTGACATTGGAGGGGTCAAGGCCTAGGTACCTCCACAGGCACAGCTACCTCACTGGAGGGTGAGAAAGAAAACAAAGGAAAGACACAGGAGCGAGTATGGCCTGCACCCTAGGAAATGCAGGCTTCTGTATGAGCCCTGATGTATCTGCATGTTCCCAGGAAAAGGGACACTCAAAATACGCCAGGACATTCACATTTTGCAGGATGCCCAGGTCAAGGGGATGACAGGACAACCTTGGGTGTAGAAAGGACTGAGAAGAACAGAATGAAGGGGTGGGGGTCTACCCCCTTTGCCCTCTGCACTTTGGGGCAAGCCTGACATCTGCTGTCTCTGAACCCCTAGCAGTCTGGAACTGGTGCTAGGAGCCCCTTTCACAGGTGAGAAAGGTGAGGTTCAGAAAGGTTTGGCAATTTACTCTTGGTCTCAAAAGTAGCACATGGCTGAGCCTGGGTCAGAAGTGACACCTGCGGTCTCTCCCCACACAGCCTCTCCCACTCCAAGAGGTGAGGCACAGACAATGGCACCGTGGATCTCTAAAGTGTGGGGAGAGGCTGGGGCCCCTAAATCTTTTGTGGAGGTAAGGGAGATGCTGCCAGTTACAGCCTGAAACCCAGTACAATAGCAAAGATCAGGGCACTGTGGATCCTTGTGAGATCCATTCTGATCTCTACAAATGAGAGCCCTGGTCCTTGTGGGTCCTATGACACTGCTATGGGCTGAACCCCGGCCTCCCCAAAGATCACATATGGAAATCTTTAATCCTTACCCACCTCGTGGCTGTACTGGTGAAGTTGAATGAAGTAATAAGGGTGAGTACCAGATTCCCTTCCCTCTCTCTTCCTCTCTCTCCCACTCTGTCTCTCTCTCTCTCCTGTGTATGGGCACAGTGAGAAGAGGCTTTGTGACCAGAAGAAATCCCTCCTCAGAAACAGAACTCTCCAGATCTTTGATCGGGGACTCCAGGCACCCAGCACTATAAGGAGACAGACAGCTGTGATTTAGGTCCCCAGGGCCTGGCATTCTGCTGTGCGGCTGGAGTAGAGCCAGGTAGGTGAGTTATAGTTGGGCAAGGCCCTCAGTGTGAGGACTGATGGAAACCCAGGCCAGAGCGTTACAGAGGGGCAGTGGCCTTTGCTCCTGAAACTCCACCTGCTCCTTGGCTGCTGCAGACATGAGCACCTGTGACTCAAAGAAGAGTATCTTTTCCTTAAAAGGCTTCTCTGTGCTTCTTCCTGTGAATTTAGTCAACAGAAACCTTACCCAAACCTTGTCCTGTTTCTTGGTCAACACACTGTGGGGCAGGAGTTTTCAAGCCAAAATTTTCCACATGTAACCAGAGGACATAACATGCGACTAATGCTCATCACTTTGACACTTGGAAGATCATCCTGATGCAGGTTCGGGCAGATTTTGTGAGCCTCCAAAGTGACCTTTAACTTCTTCCAGTAACTTGTTTATTAATAAATGCACTTCAGGGTTACAAGACTTTTGTTTTGGAATCATGACCAAAATGAGCAGAAACTACACTGCGAGTCAGTAGAAATCTCTTGAGAGAACCTTAAGTTCTTCTAAAGGGATACTGTCTCAAATTCATTCTGTCTATGTGTTGTCCATCTCCACATCACATGCCCATCAACCATCTAGCCATTTGTCTTCCATCTATAGATTTACAACTCACCTGCATACTATACATCTGTGCACCATCTATCATCTGTCACCTGCTTATAACAGTCCGTCATGGGTCTATCTCTCTCTCATCCATTAATCTAGCTTTTCTGTTCTCCAAGTGTCTAATACATCAATGATAAAGGAAACCAAAAGTGAAAATTTCCTAGTAACAATGAGAACAGAAACAGTTCTGTCAATAGACACAAAGGGTTGCCTTGCCTCTTAAACCATGATTCTGTTCATTCATAACCATAATGCAATCATAAATAGGAGCACACTACCAAAGAGCTTAGATTCTTGTGGGAAACATCAATAAACTATGTCCATATCTCCTTCTTACTTGACTTCCCCGAGGTCCCTGGGCCTCCAGCTCCTAGTTCTGGGAAATGTTCATGTTGATTGGATTGCTCAGCCAGTTATCCTGTAGCCTTCTGATTTTTAGCTTACCACATTTTTTATATTAATTACTTTCTTGTCTCTTGGGGAAAAATATGTCTTTATAAAGCACATTTTGCTGTCTTAGTAGAGCTTGGTAAGGGAGTAGAGGTAAATGAATATCCTTTATCCAAAACTACTACATGGTTTTCACTGCTATAGAAAAAACTACTGCAGGATACACTACAAAAAGAATGAAAAAGCAATCTAACAATAAAGAAAAAATGAGTGCTTTTAAGAAAATGAGGGGTCCATGCCGGTAATTTAAGGACAGAAATTTTGTGGCAGGCTGAGGACCGGTCATTCTACTTATGTATGGATCTCTAGAAAACAGATTTTTTCACAAAGCAAAGTTTGGGGACCAGACAATCATAGTGATAAGGTTAAGCCAAAGTATTCTTTTTATATATATTTATGATAAGAAAAATATATATGGTAGACATCCTAGGAAAGTTATATAAAAAAATCATGGTTCAATATGAGCAACATTAAATTGCCACATGATCCGGGACAAATTTAGATGAAAAAGAATCTTTTGACATGTAGCAATTCTATTTGGGAAGTACCAGATTAGTGACAAAAGCTTCTATCTCTATGCTATGATCCTAATTTCTAATCACTCTACTCAAATATTATACAGAAATATTATCAAAATATTTTTATTTTTAGAATTAATCTACAAACAATACACAGAAAACAATTTGCCATCTTTCTTGAATTTTAATAGCACATTTTCCCACATTTCAAACTCCAGATGTATTTGTTTTTTTTTTTTGAGACAGGATCTTGCTTTGTAGTTCAGGCTGGCCCTCAGCTCACTATGTAGCCCAAGCAAGCCTGGAACTCAGCAATCCTCCTGTCTCTGCCTCCCGAGTACTGGGATTACAGGCATGAGCCACCACGTCCGGCACTGTGGTATGTGGTATTGATCACCCAGCATTGTATGTGGTTACTGGGATCAAATTCAGGGCCTTGCGCTCGTGAGGCAGATGCTGGAACCACTGAGCTAAATCTCCGGCCCCAGATGTATTTTATAATCAAAAGAAAATGATTGACAGCATATTTTTTATTTGGTAGAACATAAAGGTGTGTTGAGCATGTTGGATTTGATGAAATTTTGCATCTTGACAGAGGAGAGTGAAAATTTCATCATTCTTAGCAGTTTGATATGAGAAAGGAATTAATAGGAGACAGAGAAGAGAGGGGACAGGCAGGAGAATAGGTGTTCCCATCCCGTCTGCTCTCAGATGGAGAGGCAAAGTGGGGTGTGGAAACACCGATCTAGACATAGCTCTTCCACATTTTAAAGTCATAAAACTAAAAGGACCTGAAGGGTAACTTAAACCATTACATATGTGAATAAAATTTGGGCTGAATAAAATCTGGAGTACACAATTTAAATTTTCTATTTAAAAAAGTGAGTGTGGGAGACAAGAGACACCATTGAGAGCTGGCAGATCAAGAAGAAATGAACCTCTAAACACATCATTCAGAGCTCCAAAGTCATGGTTAGGAGAAATGAAGTCAGAAATTCGGTAATGTTATCACCCTGGAGACCAGGAGGAAAGAAAGGCAAGAGTTTTGGTCTATACTTTCAGAACTGTTTGTGTTTTTACTTCTAAGTGCACCACTATTATGAAATTAAAGCACTAAGGAAATGTATTCTGGCTCTGAAAAATATCACACCTGAGCATATGTCAGTTATCTTCTACTGTTCACAGGTGAGACGGCTGCATAGTTGTTGGTTTGGGGAATGTAGGTAATGTAAATGAGAGTGTCTTCTAGGTGGATGGTGAGGGTGCCAAATGAGTCCAGCTGTGCCTCAAACAGCTATGTCTTATAGCTACACCTTCAGATGGCACCAGCCAACCTCAAATACAAGTTACAGTTTAGTAGACAATCCCCCACCCAGGGGATTAAATATCTCTGGGAACAAACCATTTATTTTACTACACATTGGCTGTCTATCCCTGTGAGGTAGCACTGCCTGACTCAGACCTGGAAATGGGCCATGGAGATTTGTTCTGACTGAGGCAGTGACTCAAGTCTCATTCTCAAGGCTAATGCTCCTATGTCCTCTGTGCAAAGAAGGTGCGTGTCAGAGCCATGGTCATCTGTAAGTTCATGTTTTCTAGTGGATCCAAGGTCATCTTCTGGAGAGGCCTGTGGCACATGGACACATGGACATCCTAAGCAAAGTCACATGCCTGGGCCATAACTGGACTTCTTAATGTTCTTGGGAAGGGGCAACATTTCCTCCACACAACTTCCAAGCTTTTGTGTTTGCTTTCAGTCAGCAACAGTGACCATTACTCCTGATATGTCAACTTCGTTGGATCAAGAGATGCCTAGCAGATCAGTAAAGTATTCTCCTTGGTGTAGAGGTGCGACTCGGGTATTCCATTAGGTTTTTTTCCTCTCCTCTCTGGCACTGTTCCCATGCTCTGCTCTCCAACCACCAAGAGATAAGCAGCTTTACTCCTCCATGCCCTCCTACCATGATGTATCTACCTTGGAGTCATGGACCGAATCCCTTTAAAACATGATTCAAATCAGGCTTCTCCTCCTTTAAGCTGTGGGTGTTGGCTATTGTGTCCAGCAATAGGAAATCTGTGAATACAGCAACCTGGAGCCCCTCTTCATCATTTTCAGTGTGTTGACATGTCATGTAGTGATTTATCATCAATTATTTCATTCTTTACAGAACTGTGAAATCTTTAGTCATGGCAGGAGGAACCTGGGCCCCACAGGAAATCACTCTCACTAAAATGTGTTGTTGCATTATACTATTTGTTAGCCTTCTAAGAAGCTGCTTTATAAAGAAACTATGACCTTGCCAAGGACTTCCTTATCTCATGCCACTGCTGTGTGAGGACCCTGGAAATTTACTATGAACAATTCTGAAATATACAGCACATAATGATTTCCTGTATTCACTGCATTGACACCAACAGAGACATATTTGATGTCATAGATTCATTAACTTGCTTTGATTATTTTACATTAGATCCACAAATCATCATTTAGGTCTGTATCCCATAAATATATGCAGCATTATGATTTGCCAGTTTATAATTAGACATGTTAGATAAGAACTCTACCTCTGAGCTACAGGTCATGCATAGGTCAGTCTACAATTACAAAACTAAAAACACACATATAAAAAAGACCACCAGGCTGAATTCTCACCTAGTTTTGGCACCAAGAATAGGTAAGATTGTTGTGGAAACTGCTCCTGCTTGTCTTGTGTCCTCTACAAATGGAGACACAGAGTCCTGTCTGCACAGGAGTTCTGGAGAACCCCCAGAGGGCAGCTTTTGTGCTCAGAAAAGGACAGATCTGATTCCTCAATTCATTTCATATCTTCTTTACTTCTCTGCTTTCTTTTATTTTTATACCATTTTATTTTGTATATATCCTTATAAGTCTCCCTAAGCTTTCATAAAAAATAAACATACATTAATAACTGAAAACCTTGCATGAAATATACAAGATAAGGGTTCTTATCCCCATTTTGCAGATGAGAAATCTTGTCAAGAAGGTGTGAGTGGAGCTCTTTCTCTTCTTGCCTGGCTTTGCACCCTGCCTCTCATGTCAGAGCCTCTGTGAACTCCCAGGAGAAATGCTGCTTCCCAGGCAGTGGAAGGAAGTCATTGCCAAGGGAAGATCAGGTAACTTATCAGATTTTACTGACATCTCCCAGTATGCCCCATGTCCAGGCCCTGAAAGTAGGCAAATCCAAATGTCTGCAGGGGCTGTAGCTGACCAAGCAGGTCCACCTCAGGGTTGCTAATGGCCAGCACTGGGGCCAGCATGGGTTTCCACTGACAGTGGCACTCCTGGGACCATGGTCTCAGTGTACTTTCTTTCAGCCATTCACAGCCCAGCTCCATTGCACCCTACATTTCCATGCGCTCCCCAAACCTGCACATAGACTTGGTTCAGTACCCCGGAGCCTTGGAGCAGGACAGATGCTGGAGAGAGAAAGGGCCTGGGATGCCAAGGCTCATGCAAACCCCACTGGGGGAGTGGAGTCACAGTTTAGCCCTCAGCCCAGAGGTCCTGCCTTGTGATCCCATGCCCTGCCTGGTGTCCCTCCTTGTCTGGGATGTGCTGTGACGCTGTCTCCACATAGACTGACACATGATTCTCCCTGAATTAGCCAGGATCTTAGACAGATGTGGTAGATGCTCCCTGAACACATTCCTCCCTGCGCAGCCCTCTGACCTCTCTCCATTTTCCCTGTGCGTTTGGGTCCCGCCAGCTCCTCCTCCTCCTCCTCCTCCTCCTGGCTGCCTTCTCAGACAGGGGACAGACAAGCCCCAACTCCACTTATCAAACACCATGGGGACAGTGACAGGAAGTGGCTCCATGTGCTTCTAATGAGCAGCACCACCAGCCTCGGTGCTGCTGTTCCATGAAGCGGGAGCAGGACAGCCTGGAACTCCAGGGTGGCTCTGTTTAGAGTTGTTTTTCTTAGAAGCAGGAAGTTACATCCTGCCAAGAAGAAATGAAAATAAAGCCCCTGAGGGGCCCGGTTCTCAGTGAAGGGGCTGTGCTCTTAACGTGCTGGGCTGTGCAAGAGGCAGCTGGAAGGGGCCTCTGTCTATGCCCCCAGGGCAGATGGGGAGCAGCCCTGAGACACCACACTGCTCTGCCCCGCCAGCTCCAGAGGCCTTAATATGCCCTGCAGACCCCTTCTCTCCAGGAAAGTGTGGGGTGACTGACTATCCAGCCCTTTCCCTAGAGTCCCTGGGGGCTAGGCACAGGCAGCCTGCAGCTGCATCCTGGCCCCTTCTCAGAAGGACAAATCCCTCCTCCTCTTGAGGCATCAGAAGACCCCTGGTGGATCCAGAGCGCCTCCTTGATCTAATCTGCAGCTCTGCCTCTGGGTCAGGCTCAGACAAGACTGGCGATCAGTCTTTCACCAGGCCCAGTAAAGAGCTAGGAAGAGAGAAGGACAGATGGAGGCCTCCAGGAAAGTGGGATCTCCTCAGGCTGGGAGGACCCCAAAGCGGCCTCCTCAGGCCCCAGAGCAGATGTTGCGCTAGACCCCAAAGTGAAGGACCAGAGACATAAAATTGATCTTTTGCACCTCGGGGAGACTTCTCAGCAGACAAGGTGTAATTTCTTCCTACCTTTTCCTGTTCATGCAAAAAAATCCCAAGGGTCTTCAGTTTGCTTCATGAGCCAGAACTGGCTCGGCCATTCTCTGGCTGCGCCATCTTGGAGAAACTCCCCAAGTCTCGGTGTTGTCACTTGCACAGTGGCAATAAATATCGCCACCTTACTGGGATCTTGAGAAGCTCAGACATTTCTGGACATCCCTGTGCACTAAGCACTTGTGGTTACTTTCTCCTTGGACCCCTGAATATGGTAGTATGGACAGTCCTCTTAGTTGTGGTGACATGTGCATCACTCTGCCATCTGTCCCCACACCCTGGGAAAGTGTGTTGTCCACCTAAGGGTGGCATGAGTGCATAGCAAACTGATTTAATTCCTGCAGTGTGTCCTGAGTTGTCCCTGGGCTGCAAAGGTGGGCACGCTGGTGGTCAACAGTTCCGGGGGTCAGAGTGGAAGCGAGGACAATGGAAGGCTCCTGTCTGTGGGCACCTCCTGTCCAGCTGAAAGTCTGTCAGACACTGAGAGTACATATGATGCCCAGAGCTAGACAGTGAGCCATGGCACTTCCGAAGACCCAGGGGTCCCCCTCATTTCCAGGGAGTGGGGATCCATTGCAGAAAACAGCATTTAGTAGCCAGAGCTGGTTGTGGAAGGAGCTCCCTGGGGTGGCCCAAGGGCTGTCACTGAAAGTCCCTGCACGTGTCCTTGGTGCCTTCTTGACCCAAGCATCACAGAAGCCTGGGTTACTGTCCAGCTTGTGCTGTACATGCGATCAGTGATGAGAGCTGATTGTACAAAGTACACAGAACACATTTTAAAAGTTATATGGTTTGTTTCTGCTAAATTTTATGCATTTTTGTGTATAGAATGGGAAGTGATACCCACTTTTCATTTATAGAGCAATATAAAGTTTTAGCTTAAAATAAATGCAGCAACACAATACCATGTGTGGTGGCTCAAAAATAAGATACTGAAGTGTGAATCTAGCAAAATATATACAGCACTGTATGCTGAAAACTACAAAACCATGACAAAAGAAATCAAGGACATTTACACGTTCACAACAAATGCAGAGACATACAATAAGTGTCAGTTTGCCCAAGTTCACACACAGGTTTAATACAAATTTATTAAACTCTAAGGATTCTCATTCCCCCCTCTCTTTTTCTCTCCCTCCCTCCTTCATTTTTTCTTCCTTCTTTTCTTGCAGATATAGTTGAAATTATTCTAAGATATATACAAAAAAGAAAGGAAAGGAAAAAACTTCAAAAATAACAAGCAAGATAAATCAGTCTTCCTGGTCTCAAGAGTTATTATGAGCCTGTAAGGACCAGGGTTGGGAAGTTTCTGTGCAAGGTTGGCACTGAATAGATGAAAAGGATGAAAAACTAGAAATGAATCTTAACAAATGTGCACATCTGATTTCTTGAAGAAATTCAAAGCAATTTAATTGAAGACCAAGCCTTTGAAACAGATGGTGTTTAGTTAGAGTTAGATGTTAATTAGCTAAAAGAAAATAGAGAATCTTAATCTAAGTCTTATATCCTTTATAAAAATTAGCTCAAAATAGGTCTTACATCAATATAAAACATTAAAACTACATAACTTTAACAAAATCAATACAATCTTAGGACTTGATAAAGACTTCTTAGATTTGAGATAAAAAATTCAATCAATAATGTGATTGTGAGATGTATATAAATTGTACCAATAAAGAATTCAAAAAATTCAATCAATAAATAGAAAATCTGAGATATTTGAATTTATAAATAAAAAACTTCTCTGAAAAAAACCAAAAGCCCAGTTATGATGATGAAAACACATAGACACACACCGCCAATAAAGAATTCAAAAAATTCAATCAATAAATAGAAAATCTGAGATATTTGAATTTATAAATAAAAAACTTCTCTGAAAAAAACCAAAAGCCCAGTTATGATGATGAAAACACATAGACACACACAGCCATAGTCTGAGAGAAAATATTTGCAAACATCACATCTGAGGTAGGATTAGTATATAGAACATACAAAGGCACTTAAAACTGAACTAATCAGTCTAGAAAATAGATAGAAGACATGAGGAGACATTTCACTCATGGAGGTAAAGCATTTGTCAATAAATAGGTACATGAAAAGATTTTCAGCATCACTAACCACCCAGGAAATGTAAATTAAAACTACAATACCTCAACTACCAAAATGACTGAAGTAGAAAATAGTGACAATATAGATGTTGGCAAGAATATGGAGACATGAGGTCACCCATCCATTGCTGCTGGTAACATAAAATAGAATACCCACTCCGGAAAAAGTGGCAATTTTGTAAATGACTGAACATCCAGTTGTGAGATTTATCTCAAGGATATAAAAATACATCTTTATACAAAAACCTGGTATACAAGCTGTGTAAAGAAGCTTTAGTCTTAAAAGTTAAACACTAGAAACAACCCTGATATTCTCCAGTGGTGAATGGAATAGTTAATTGGTTGGGCTGTTCAATTTGTTGAGTTTTGAGTGGTATTTATATGTTCTAGATATTAATCCTTTGTCAGATATGAGGTTTACATACCTGTAAATTACACATCAATAAGAGGAAAAAAACTTCTTATTCACAGCCCACAACTGCCTAGAGAGTTATGGTGAGCAAAGAAAACCAACCCCAAAGGGTGGGCACTGGAGGATTCCATTTGAATAACATTCTTGAAATGACAGACATGGAGACATGGATGAAGGCGACATTCAGTGATAGGGAGGAAGATGTGACTTCTAAGGGCAACACCAAGAATCTAAGCAGCAACACTATGTTAATAGCAGTGTCTTCATTTGAGTGTCCTAGAGTTTTGCAAGATGGTACCTTTGGGGAAACTGAGTAAACGGAGCAAATATCTCTAGGTGTTACTTCCTATAACCGTGTGCCAATTCTACAATGACCTAACACCTAATTAGAAACTACTAGATATGTGGAAATGAAAATGAGTCAATGGAAAGAAAAACATTAGAAGTAAAATTATGGTGGTAGTAGTGGTTTATGACTATGGCAGAATTTTGAAGGTATCACACCAATGACTGGTACAGAGGAAGCCCTGGCCCAGTCAGGGCAGGAAGCCAGAAACCCTGGATGGGTTTTGCCACCAACATCCTGCATCAAGATGCTTTTTCTGCCTTGTTAGTGAAGTTCATGTAAGAAAGTCACTGTCAAAGAGTAGCTATTCCCACCAAGGAGCATTCCCACTCTGGGGGTCTATGATTTTATGCTAAAGAAGTGTTGACACTATTCAGTCATTATGCAGGTTGAGGTACAGATCCAGTTGGGAGCCCTTCCCTCCTCCCTCCCTCGTTCTCTCCCTCCCTCCCTCCC
>PVIC010011785.1:0-40901 GCA_004025085.1 Thryonomys swinderianus | reverse complement strand
GTGATGAGGGGAAGGAATAAATATGATACAGAAAGAAAATAAAAGAGCATGTATAAAGGGGGGAGGAGGGGGGAGTGGGTAGGGATATGGGTAAAAATGAGAATTAACTTGTGGCATATACTGGTACAAATTTCCCAATGTTATATGTGATTTTGAGATGTATATAAAATTGTACCAATAAAGAATTCAATAAAAAAAGATTTGTTTTAACGCTCAGGAAATTAAATTATTTGTAGAAACTGAATATTTAAGGTAAATAACATTTATTACATAAAGACATTTTATTCTTAACTGTATCTTAACTTAAGAAACCAGTTTCTCTTTACTATAGATAATGTTTAATAAAATATTAAAATATATAGAATTTTTGTTTTATTTCAATAAGGTATTGCTGGTGATTGCATTGAACTTACAGTACTCTAGGGCTGATTTTGTCAACAGAAGTTCACATAAAATATTACAAATTCCTTCAAACTCAAATAGGTGATATTTATTTAACAGCATGGGCCAGATACTGAGTATTATACTGACAATAGCTTATGTAATGAATACAATGATATTTGTTTGAATTATTATTTTCTTTCATTAAATATTAGTCAAAGAGGGCAAATATTAATAACTTTTAAAGATTTTGCAGTTAATATTAAAATTAGTCTTTAAAAGGCAAAATAACTTGGATTTGATATTTATAATCATACTTTCAAATTATTGGAGAGTATGATTCATTTTGGTACATCAGAAAAATGGTGCTTTTAAGAAATAACTTATTGTGGTCCTGATATAAATTATTGCTACCTAAAAACATTTAAATTATGATTCATTCTAGTAATTTTCACTTGTCTTTTGTCTTTGTCCCAGTTTTTTCTCTCTATACATGTAAATTATCCAGTGTCACCACAGAAAGCTATATTTCTTGTGTAAGCCAATAAAAGACTACTGCTTTCTTAGTTATTATAGACAAACTCTACTTCATTTAATAAAAAAAAGTACATTTCCTAACTCCAGGTGTTTATTCATCTTGGAAAAATAAGGAAATAAGCCTTCTCTCAACAATAAATAAATAGGCAGATGACAAATAATAGGTAGATGATACATCATAGATGATAGACAGATGGAAAGATATATATCCCCACACTGATACTTACTGTGGAAACACTAACAATTATGGACAAGAAAACTATCAGGATCAGAAACCCTCAATTTCGGCTTACATATTGGGAAAAAAAAGAAACTATTGTATTCTGAAATGGACTGAACTAGCTTCAAGTACTAAAATTTATTATGATTTGTTTAGCTGAATTTTCACAAATATCTTACAATTTCCTTCAGTAATCTCATGAGCTAATAAAAACTGTAAGTTTAATAAAACAAGTCTCTCATAAATTATCTCAACAATAAATTAATTAAGGCATCTAAAGGACTCAGGAGCCTCTTACCAGCGTGGAGGATTTCGGCCCCCCAGCCGGTCCCCACCCCACCCGAAGCTGCAACGATAGGACTCAGGTCAAAGACCCCGGGCGTGATTCCCAGCTCAGAGGACTGCGGTCAGCCAGCTGGCCCCCACTTCACCCCGGAGCTGCATTGTGACAACACAGGCCCAAGAGGAGGAGCCTGGAGCCATTTCCTGCATCCCTCTACACCAGAGCTGCGCTGAGAGACCAGGCAAGATAAAAAACAAGGGAATCTAGCTTCTGTTCTGCCGTCTACTCCTAGATCCCTCTATTCACCTCTTGTCTCCACACCCTCTCCTAACTTCCGGTCAGAACCAATACCAGAATTAAAAGAGTCTTAGGCTGCTCTATCTCTTCACCTGTACTATTATAAGAAGGTGTGCAAAGTCTCCAGCACTCTTACAGGATACAATTGGCACCGTTTTATAAATGCACTTTGACCCTCTGTTACCCGTTGGCATATACGAGGCTCTCAAGTCTAGGTGATCTTTATAAATCTGCTAAGCCTATTTCATTCTCCTTCTGTCTCCCTACCTCCCTGATTCCCCAGTGACCTTTTATTCCCAAAGGGTACGGGGGGTACTTTTATGATCTACATGTTGTATACACATTGCTGATTAATTCTCAATTTTGGCATATGGATATAAAGGTAACTCATGCGGTCAAAGAATTCAGAATAGAAATTAACAAAACTTTTTATTTACTGTGTTTAATACTGATATTGACACTGATTGTATTATGGAAACAAACGTGATGTGATTGTTCTGTTCAAATACCTCCTATGATGTGTCAGAACTGAGAACTCTCTTATCGCTTCTCAGCCTTTTGGCTAAGATCAAGTGTAGAACTGAGAACTCTCAAGGGTCATTACAGATTCAAGGAGGACAATCCAGGAAGGTGCCACTTCCAAAGGGCCCCAGATAATAGAAAGAAAGAGACCTGCAGCAAACACTGCATGTCTTCAGGCAAGGAATTAAACAAATAGCATTAGTAGCAACAAAAGAGTAAAAATGAGAAAACATACAGAAAACCAGACACAAAGATCACCACCACAGCGAAACTCAGAGAAAAGGGAAATAGAGAAAACTGAAACTCAAACACCAGAACTCTTTGAGATAGTAACTAAAGCAGATCTAATAAAATGGAAATCAGAACTAATATCTGATATCAAAACAGAGGTACTGTCCAAAGTGAAAGACATCATTAAAGAAGAGATCAGCAAGATGATACAATCCAAGATAGCAGAAGCAATGGAACCTTTTAAACAGCTTCAAGCAGAGCTCCAGGTGATGATGAAGGAGAATGAAAGCTTGTGAAGTAGGATGAATGAAACTGAGAACCGAATCTCAGACCTAGAGGACAGCATAGCAGCCAAAGAGCAGAAAAGATATAATCTATGGAAAAGGGCAAGGAACCATGAAAAATCGATCAAACAGCTTCTAGATGATTCAAAAATAAATAAGACTGATTAGAGTCATTGAGGAGGCAGGAGACAATGCAAAAGAAATAAAAATACTGTTGTCAGAGATAACAGCAGGAATCTTCACAGGAAAATAAATGGACATGCCGATAAAAGAGGCCTATATGACTCCAAAATGCCATGACATAAAAATATCTACACCTAGACATATAATTATTGAGGTTCCTGATTACACAACACAAGAATGAAATACTGAAAGCAGTGAAAGGAAAAAAAAATCACCTACAAAGGGAAGCCCATTAGAATCACAGCAGACTTTTCAACACAATCAGCCCAAGGAGAGCCTAGAAGAAAGTATTTCAAGCATTGCAGGAAAACAACCTCCAGCCTAGACTGTTGTATTCTGGAAAACTATCTTTCAGAATAGACGGGGAAATAAGATATTTGCATGATAAAGAACACCTGAAAAACTTCACAAATATGAAACCTGTACTCCAAAACATTCTAAAGAACATCTTGGAAAAAACACAGAAAAAACCATACCCAAGAGACCCAGGAGAGTGAATTCATTGGGGCAAACAAGAAACTAAATAGAAAAGTGGAAAAGCAAAGAAGAAAAGAACCGAGAACAGGGAAACATGGCAGCTCTGAATATGTCCATATCAGTCATAACCATTAATGTCAATGGACTGAATGGGCAAATTAAAAGACACAGACTAGAAGATTGGATCATGAAGCAAGATCCTCTAATCTGCTGCATACAGAAAACACACCTAATTCAGGAGGAAACCCATAGACTGGAAATAAAAGGTTGGAAAACAATCCTCCATGCCACAGGAAACTGCTAAAAAGCAGGAGTGGCTATCTTGTTTGCAGATAAAATAGATTTCAAACCCAAACTGATTAAAAGTGATAAAGAAGATCACTATATTCTCATATAGGGAACTATCCAAGAGAAAGAAATAACGATATTAAATATTTATGCAGCAAACTCTAATGCACCCAGCTACATAAAACAAACATTAGAGGACATGAAAAGCCCAATAACCACTAATACAATAGTAGTAGGGGACTTTAATACTCCACTATCACAAATTGACAGATCAACTGGACAAAGAATCAATAAGAAAATACTTGAGCTAAGTCAAACTTTTGAGCAAATGGACTTAATAGATCCCTACAGAATATTTCACTATACAAAGTCAAAGTATACCTTCTTCTTAGGTGCTCATGGATCATTCTCCAAAATAGAACACATTCTAGTTCATAGAACAGGTTTAAGTAAATGCAAAAGAATCAAAATTATGACCTGCATACTATGAGACCATAGTGCCCTGCAACTGGATCTGAATAGAAAAAGAAATTCCAAGATCCTCACAAAGACATGGTAACTGAATCACACTCTGTTGACCAAACAATGGGCCACAAAAGAAATTAAAGAATAAGTTACACAGTTCCTACAACTAAATGACAACCCCAGAACAACATACAGGAACTTAGGGGACACAATAAAAGCAATTCTACTAGGGAAATTCATAGAAGTGAATGCCTACACTCGGGAAATCGAGCAAACTGAAATAAACAACCTAATGATGAGACTCAAACAATTAGAAAAAGAGGAACAAGAAAAACACAGAACTATACTAGGGAAGGAATTATTAGGATCAGGGTATAAATTAATGCAATGGAGAAAAAGAGAACAATACAAAGAATCAATGAATCAAAGAGTTGGTTCTTTGAAAGGGTAAATACAATCGACAGACCCTTAGCGAACCTCATCAAACAAAGGAAGGAAAAGGCTCAAATCAATGCTATAAGGAATGAAAATGGGGAAATCAGCACAGACCCAGAGGAAGTCCAAAGGATCATAAACAAGTACTTTGAAAATCTATACTCCAAGAAGATGGAAAATCTAGAAGAAATGGATAGATTCCTAGACACATATGAACTTCCAAAGCTGAATGAAGAGGACATAATAATGTTAAACAACCTGATAACAATCTGTGAAATTGAAAATGTAATGAAAACCTACCAACAAAGAAAAGCCCTGGTCCTGACGGTTTCACTGCTGAGTTCTATAAAACTTTTTTTTTGGATTTTTGAGACAGGGTCTCACTTTGTAGTTCAGGCTGGCCCTGAGCTCACTATGGTGCCCAGGCAAGCCACCGCAAACTCAGCAATCCTCCTGTCTCTGCCTCCCGAGTGCTGGGATTACAGGCGTGAGCCACCACATCCAGCATTGTGGTATGTGGTGTTGATTGTTGGTGGGCATGTCTCCACACCCAGCATTATATGTGGTTACCAGGGATCAAACTCAGGAACTTGTGCTTGCGAGGCCGGCACCGGAACCACTGAGGTAATCCTCTGGTCCTGAGTTCTATAAAACTTTTAAAGAAGAGTTAATACCAGTACTTCTCCATCTTTTTAATGAAATTGAAAAGAAAGCAGTACTCCCAAAATCATTCCTTCAGGCAAACATCACCTAAATTCCAAAGACAGGGAACAATCCCACCAAAAAGAAAACTACAGGCTGATCTCTCTAATGACCATTGATGCAAAAATCCTCAATAACATACTGACAAACAGAATACAGAGAGTTATCAAGAAAAATCAAACACCCCGATCAAGCTGGATTTATCCCAGGGATGCAAAGCTGGTTCAACATACGTAAATCAATCAATGTAATACACTATATTAACAGAGTTAAGTACAAACACCATAGGATCATCTCAATACATGCAGAAAAGACATTTGACAAAATCCAGCACTCATTCGTGATCAAAACCATACAGACAATCGGAATTGATGGACTTTTTCTGAATCTGATACAGACTATTTATGAGAAACCAAGTGCCAGCATCATACTGAATGGACAAAAACTGGAACCTTTTACACTATGATCAGGAATGAGACAAGGATGCCCACTGTCACGATGCATATTCAATATAGTACTGGAAACATTAGCCATAACAATCAGGCAAGACAAAGATATAAAAGGAATAAAGATAGGAAAGGAAGAAGTTAAACTGTCATTATTTCCCAGTGATATGGTACTCTATCTAGAGAATCCTAAAAACTCAACCAAAGGGCTGCTAGACTTAATTAGCAAATTTAGTGGGGTTGCTGGATACAATGTTAATGCTCAAAAATCAACAGCCTTTGTCTACACAAACAACAGACTCACTGAAAGAGAAATTGCTGAGTCAATCCCTTTTGCAGTAGTATCCAGAAAAATGAACTATGTAGGAATCAATCTAACAAAGGAGCGGAAAGACCTCTACTCTGAAAACTGTAGGACTCTGAAAAATGAGATAGAAAAGGAGATCAGAAAGTGGAAAGACATCCCTTGTCCTGGATAGGGAGAATGAACATCATCAAAATGGCTATAATGGGCCGGAGGGTTAGCTCAGTGGTTCTGGCACCTTCCTCGCTAGTGCAAGGTCCTGAGTTCGATCCCTGGAAACCACATACAATGCTGGGCATGGAGACTCATGCCCACCAGCCATCAGTACCACATACCACAGAGCTGGGCATGGTGGCTCACGCCTGTAATCCCAGCACTCAGGAGGCAGAGACAGAAGGATTGCTGAGTTCGAAGCTTGCCTGGGCTACATAGTGAGCTCAGAGCCAGCCCGAACTACAAAGTGAGACCCTGTCTCAAAACAAAAACAAACAAACAAACAAAAAATGAAACAAACAAACAAAAATGGCTATACTCCTCCAACTACTATACAGATTCAATGCAATTCCAAATGAAATCCCAACACTATACTTCAGGGAACTAGTGAAAATCATCCAAAAATTCATCTGGAACCACAAGAAACCTAGAATAACAAAAGCAATTCTAAGCAACCACCACATGGCAGGGGTTATTACATTCCCCAATTTAAAACTCTACTATAAAGCCACTGTGATAAAAACTGCATGGTACTGATAAAGTCACAGACCTGAGGACCAGTGGAATAGATTAGAATACCCAGAAACAACCCCGGATACACTAAGCCATTTTATCTTTGACAAAGGAGCCAAACATTCCCAATGGAGGAAACACAGCCTCTTTAACAAATGGTGCTGGAAAAACTGGGCTTTAATCTGCCAAAACCTAAAGCTAGATCTACTTCTTTCACCATACACAAAACTAAATTCACAATGGATTTGTGACTTAAACACTAAAACAGAGACAATAAACCTGTTAGAAAACAGGTTAAGTAAAACTCTTGGAGACATTGGCTTAGGCAGAGACTTCATGAATAAAACCTCTGTAGCACAAGAACTAGCAGAAAGAATCAACAAATGGGATCTCATCCTACTAAAAAGCTTCTGCACAACAAAAGAAATCACTGGCTCCACTAAATGACAACCAATAACCTAGGAAAAAGTCTTTACTTTCTGTTTGTCAGACAAAGGGCTAAGGAACTTAAACAAATCAGTCTCCCCAAGTTTAAAGACCCAATTCAAAAATGCACATCTGAAATGAACAGATACTTTTCAAAGGTAGAAGTCAAAGCAGCCAAGAAGCATATGAAGAAATGCTCAACATCACTGGTCATTCGAGAGGTACAGATAAAAACCACACTGAGATTTCATCTCACTCCACAAAGAATGGCCACTATTATAAAATCAACCAACAATAAATGCTGGCAAGGCTGTGGGGAGAAAGGAACCCTTCTCCACTGTTGGTGGGATTGTAGACTTGTGCAACCATTGTGGAAATCTGGGTGGAGATTCCTAAGAAAACTAGGACTAAAGGTCCCATTCGACCCGCTATCCCCCTGCTAGGAATGTCCCCAAAGGAATTTAAGAAATCACATTGGAAAGACAGATGTACACCCTTGTTCATAGCAGCTCAGTTCGTGATAGCTCAATCTTGGAAACAACCCAAATGTCCATCAACTGGAGCATGGATAAAGAAGATTTTTGTTTGCTTGTTTGTTTCTTGTTTGTTTGTTTTTAATGAAGTATTACTCTGCCATAAGGAAGGAGCTCTAGAATGTATAATCGTTTTTGTAATATCCACAAGGAATTTGTTATGGGAACGTAATGAGGGTAAGGAATAAATATGATTTGGAAAAAATTAAAAGAGTATGTATATAGGGTGTGGGGAGGGGTAGGGTGGGCAGGGATGTGGGTAAAATTGAGAATTAACCTGTGTCACATATTGGTATAAATTCCCCAGTGTTTTGTGTGATTGTGAACTGTGTACCAGTAATGTTTGCTGAATAATGAAAAAAATAATTTAAATATTTCTTATGCTAAAATTACATATTTTCTTAAACTAATGGACATTAAAAACAAATATCACATCAATTGTATCAAATATACTAGTAGAGTCTTTTTTCATGCCTGAAAGATCTTATATTATATATTACAATGAAATCTATCCCCACATAGATAAAAGCATAACTTCAAAAATTTAAATATGCCTTCATTTATTTTAACATCAAAGTCTAGTTCTAAGTATACCATTTTCATTGCCTAAAGTCCATGGCTAATACAAAATAGGGAAACTGTAATGATTGCAAGCACATTTTATAGTGTTGTAAAACATATCTGTCCTAATAAAAACTATATATAGTAGTGGAACTTAAATGTCATAGCTGATATACAAAATTGTTAAATAATGACGTAAAATTCAGAGAATGTATTTTTAGCAAAGCTTTCGTCTACTTCTGGTATATTTTGTTGAGGTAAACTGCTTCAGGGTATGTTTAAAAGGTTATTGCTCAGGTTACTAGTTGCACTTATTTCCTGAATATTTCATACAGCTATTTATTTTATATTATAGTATTGTATTAATAATTATGTATGCTACAGACATTTTACATACCTTTGCTGAATATCAGAAATATACCTAGCTACATCCTAGCTACAGAGAGGAAATATTTTTTATTCTCACTTCTCAGAAGCAAAAGGGGTGACAGAAAGGAAACTTCACTGCGGGCTGGAGGGTTAGCTCAGTGGTTCCGGCACCTGCCTCGCAAGCGCAAGGTCCTGAGTTTGATCCCCGGTAACCACATACAATGCTGGGCGTGGAGACTCACGCCCACCAGCAATCAATACCACATACCACAGTGCCGGGTGTGGTGGCTCACGCCTGTAATCCCAGCACTCGTGAGGCAGAGGGAGGAGGATTGCTGAGTTCGAGGCTTGCCTGGGCTATATAGTGAGCTCAGAACCAGCCTGAACTACAAAGCGAGACCCTGTCTCAAAAAGAAAGAAATAAAAAAAAAAAGAAAACTTCACTGCGTTTAACAATAGATCTTGCAAATGGAATTTCTATGACTAATGCAACACAGTATGTTAGTCTTTAATATTCCTCACTTTGACATTGATTTGGCAAATGATTAAAACTGATAAATAAATATAAGTCCATAATAAAACAGAAAAAATGATAGACAATGAGTATTCACATTTCAATACTGTAATTTAGCAGCAATGAATTGACAATTGGTAGAAGTGTTTTTAGTTGTATGCTCTATATGTCTATATATATGTTTCTGGGGTATTCAAAACTGAAAGGATTGGGGGAAGTGTGGATAATTTGTAAAATGACGCCTATCTCCAGAAATTCATTTTGTATATTTTAATAGAATTGAATTATGCATTTATCCTTATCATTATTAGGTATTTTCAACAAGAATGATTTTTGCATAAACTCGTATATTTTATTTCTAGGATGATAAAATTGAAACTGGAATATTAGAAGAGAAAAAGAAACTTTGTAAGTTAAATATTGGGTAACATAAAATAATTAAAAATTATCTTGCAATTACAGTTCACATAATTTGCATAGTGAATATAAATGATACAGATGAACTCTTGTGAGGTTAAAAATAAAAATTTATTATGTTAAGTACCTATTTCAGTTATAAATCTTTAATTCAAAAATAAAATGCAATGATAAAAATAATTTATTCCTTTTTCTAGTTCTCATACTACAGAGGTTTTGTTCATACATTCTTTTGCTAATGCAATGACTCTAAGAGTTCTAACTAACCTGTTTTCTAGTAGGTTTAGTATATCTGTTTTAAGATTTAGGTTTATTCCACTTTGATTTTAGTTTACTACACAGTGAAAGAGAGAAGTCTAGTTTTAGTCTTTGGCAAGTTAAAACGCAGTTTTCACAGGGTCATTTACTAAATAGACTCTTTCCTCCATTGAGGATATTTGGCTCCTTTGTCAAAACTGAGGTGGTTTAGTGTATCTGGAGTTGATTCTGGATTTTCTTATTTATTTCACTGATCCTCAGATCTGCTACTTTCCCAGTACCCCCATCCAAACTATTAGGGATGAAAAAGGAAAATCATCACAAATTCAGCAGAAATTCAGAGAATAATAAGCATCTACTTTGAAAATCTGTAATCTAATAAAATGGAAAATGTATAAGAAATGGATAGATTCCTAGAAACATATGCACTTCCAAAATTGAACAAAGAGGATATAAATATGTTAAACACCTCAATATCAATCTCTGATATTGAAGATGTAATTGTAAAACCTTTTGACAAAGAAAAGCAGTGGTCCTGATGGATTTACTGCCAAATTCCAGAAAACTTTTTTTTTTTTTTTTTTTTTTTGAGTCAGGGTCTCACTTTGTAGTTCAGGCTGGCCCTGAATTCACTATGTAGCTCAGGCAAGCCTTGAACTCAGCAATTCTCCTGCCTTTGCCTCCTGAGTGCTGAGATTACAGGCATGAGCCACCACACCCGGCACTGTGGTATGTGGTATTGATTGGTGGTGAGCATGAGTCATCACGCTTGGTATTGCTGCATATGGTTACTGGGGATCCAACCAGGGACCTTGAATTTGGTAGGCAGGCGCTGGAACCACTGAGCTAAATCTCTGGCCCACTACAAAACTTTTATAGAAGAGTTAATGCCCCTACTTCTCAAACATTTTAATGAAATCAAAAGGGAGACAGTACTCCTAAATTCATTCTGGGAATCAACCATTACCTTGATCCCAAAAGCAGAGAAAGACACAACCAAAAAAGTGAACTACAGGACAATCTCCCTAGTAAACATTAATGCAAAAATCCTTCATAAGATACTGGATAACAGAATACAACAAATCATCAAGAAGATAATATACCCCAATCAAGCTGAATTCATCCCAGGGATGCAAGGATGGTTTTACATATGTAAATAATAAATGTAAAAGGATATACTAACAGATTGACAGATTCAAAGACAAGAAACATGGTGATCTCAATAAATGCTGAAAATTTTATGACAAAATCCAATGCCTATTCATCCTGAAAACTCTACAGAAAATTGGAATAGATTGACTTCCTCTCAACATAATAAAAACTACTTAGGAGAAACCAACAGCCAGCATCATTTTGAATTTTCAAAACCTGAAACATTTCACTCAATAAGAAGACAAGGATATCCACTATCACCACTCCTGTTTGATATAGTGCTGGGAACATTAGCCACAGTGATTAGACAAGAGAAAGAAATAAAAGAAATAAGGATAAGAAAGGAAGAAGTTAAACTCTCATTATTTGCTGATGACATGATACTCTAAAAGGAAGATTCTAAGGAGGCAACCGAAGGGCTCCTGGTTTTAATCGGCAAATTTAGTAACGTAGGCAGATACAGGTCAATTCTCAAAAAAAAAAAATTAATAGCCCTTTCATACACAAGTAACAGATACAAGGTCAATGCTAAAAAAATCAATAGCCTTTTTATACACAAGTAACAGACTCATGGAGAGAGAAATTGGGGAGTCAATCCCTTTAACAATAGCATCAAAAAAAATCTAAGGATCAATCCAACAAAGGAGGTGAAAGACCTCCACTCTAAAAACTACAACACTCTGAAAAAGGAAATTGAAAAGACATCAGAAAATGGAAGACATACCTTGTTCCTGGATAGAAAGAACTAATATTGTCAAAATGGCTATACTCCCACAACTAACAAAGAGGTTGAAGGCAATCCTGATTGAAAACCCAATAGCATATTTCACAGATCTAAAGAAAATAATCCAAAAATTCATCTGAAACTAGAGACCTAGAATATCAGAAGCAGTTCTAGAACTAAAGACATGGTGGGGGTATTATAATCCCCAACTTGAAAATATACTATAAAGCCACTGTGGAAAATCATTTTTATATTCTTAGATAAATATATATTTACCTACTTCAGAAGACATATAATTACAGTTGAATAACCAGCTAAATAATCCTTTAGAATTTTTGACTTCTTTTTCTATAGTATTCAGAAAATAATATTATTTGAATTTACAAGGATGAAAAAATATTTTCTTTTTTAAATTATATTAATAGAGCTAAGATGAAATTGTAAACTTTAATGCTAATAGAGAATACCTTGGAGATTCCATGTACTATGAGTAAACCTTTTAGTATTAAGAAATTATCCCAAAGAAGCTTGGTATACTGAGAACTGACTGAGAACTGACGAGGGAATTCAAAAAATATGATGCTGTAGAAATAGTAAATAATGCAGGGTGTATTGTTCACTTAATAATACCAAGATCTGGGCAATAAGAAATGAATGATTAATTTATTTTAAAGGCCAGGTGTGGAATTCAATTCACAAAATATGCTTTTAAATGACAGAATGAAAAAGCATAAACTTTAGATCTACTAATTTTTTTATTTACATACTGATTATTGATCATGTTCTTAAGTGAGCACCTCTGATGATTTCCACATTGTTATAACTCTAGAGTATTTAAAAAAAAAGAATTTGTGGACATTTCTTTTCTTCATCATTTTTTTCTAGTGCTGAGGACCAAATCCAGACCATTTTGCATCCTTGGCTAATGCTCTACCTTGGAGCTACAACCTCTCCCCTAAATATAGAATTGAGTGAATTTTAATAAATCTTTGGCTTCATAAAAATATTTAAGTTCGGGCCAGAGATTTAGCTCAATGGTTCCGGCGCCTGCCTCGCAAGACCCTGAGTTCAATCCCAGTAACCACGTACAATCCCAGCACTTGGGATGCAGAGGCAGGGGGATTGCTGAGTTCAGGCTTGCCTGGCCTACATGGTGAGCTCAGGGCCAGCCTGAACTATAAAGCGAGACCCTGTCTCAAAAAAAAAAAAATTAAGTTAGACTAATGATAATACTGCTCTTTATTGACAAGATTCAATATTGCTTGAAATCTTTTTCTTTAATTTTTCATTAGTATATGTCTTTAGTACATAATGGTAATACTTCTTGAATGAAGTTGGTGTAAGTGCATAACATGTTCTTAACACATCTCACTTCCTTTTCTCATTTAATGTCCCTTCCCTCCACCTCCAAGCTCTCCATTTCCCAATTCCTATTCTTTAATTTTCCCCTTTTATTTATAATTTGAGTTTCTTTTATAAGGGAAATTATGCAGTAGTTAAGCTTACATTTATGAATTATTTCACTTGCCATTATGGTCTCAAGGTGCATCCATTTTCTTGCAAATGACAGAACTTTTTTTCACAAAATTTCCATTAAAATTTATGTTTTGTATTATTTCAAGAACTTATTCCTCACAGTCATATAAAATGGGCTGAATTACTACTCCCCTGAAAATGCATTCTTTGTTCACGTGTTCTCTTTTTGGGCTCAGGAGGCCATTGAACTCAGGACCTTATGCCACTGAGCTACATCCTCAGCCCACTTCTCACTTTTAAATGAGGAATCCTTGGTCTAGGATAAAAACGTTTGCTATCGGTGTAATAATTCCCTATTCCTTGCTTTCCACACTAGATCACACGTGTCCTTCATCTATCTTCAGCAATGACATTTTATTTAAGAAGGACATTTCTTGAAGGACCCTTTGGTTTATTATAACGGCGTGGGTTCACTGTTTGCAGTGAGATGACAGAAAGTATTGGGAGTCAAAATGACAAAGAATTATCATAGTCCAATGGCTCATAGTATTGCCTTCCAAAAGCACACATAAAGTCAATTTCTCCATGAACTCCTCCCTCTTCAGAAACTAATCTTTCCAAGGAACCTGTCTTCCAGAGAGAATTCTTCCTCCTGTTACCTCAATATTTCCTATCCATTCAGTGGATTTTTTTAAGATTTAACTTTATTTATTTATTTATTTATTTATTAATTTTTTTTTTTTTTTTTTTGAGACAGGGTCTCGCTTTGTAGTTCGGGCTGGCCCTGAGCTCACTATGTAGCCCAGGCAAGCCTCGAACTCAGCAATCCTCCTGTCTCTGCCTCCCGGGTGCTGGGATTACAGGCATATTTATTTATTTTTTGAGACAGGGTCTTGCTTTGTAGTTCAGGCTGGCCCTGAGCTCACTATGTAGCCCAGGCAAGCCTCGAACTCAGCAATCCGCCTGTCTCTGCCTCCCGAGTGCTGGGATTACAGACGTGAGCCACCACACCCAGCATTGTATGTGCTTACTGGGGATTGAACTCAGGACCTTGCGCTTGCAAGGCAGGCGCCAGAACCACTGAGTTAACCCTCCGGCTCAAGATTTAACTTTATTGATACATTTAAGGTATACAATATCTCACTCATCTTTGGGAATTTGGAACTGTGAAAGATGCATCTTGGTTCTTGTTTTGTCCATTTTCCTAGCTTCTCTTCTCCCCTCCCTATTTACAAAAACTTTTCTACTTTTCTTTGTTTTTTCACATTTTCTCCTCCCTTTCTTTCCTTTTCCTCAAGCCCCTCCCCTCCTTTTTGGCCAGTACTTCCTATTTTACAATACACTATATACAAAAAACACAATCAATGCAAAAAGAAATTAATATGCTGAAAGTAAAAGTATGGAAAACAGTAGTCCATGTGATAAGAAACCAGAAAAAAGCAGAGGTAGCTACCCGATTTGCAGACAAAACAGATTTGAAACCAAAACTACTTAAGAGAGAAAAAGAAAGTCACTTATAACATGAAGAATCCAAGAGATACCACTCAATAAATATGTATGCTACCTATATATTAGGACAAACATTCGAAAGTGAAGGGAGAAGAATGGTGAAAAAGTAATATATAATATGTACAGTTACAGATTCCCTATGATAAATGTGATCTATATCTATGTCACAAGTGTACTGGCAAAATTAATTTTTGAAAAACTAAATAGAAAAGTACACCAATAAGTACTATTATCATTCATCTGTGAACTATCAGCCTGCCCATGCACCCTACTGCATGGCTATAGTCCCAGCACTTGGGAGGCTGAGGCAGGGGGATTGCTGTGAGTTTGAGTCCATAATGGGCTACATAGTGAATTCAAGGCCAGCCTTACCTACATAGAGTGTTTCAATAAACAAGCAAACAAACAAATAAATAAAAAAATAAACAAGAATCATTAATCTTGAGCAGAGCAACAGGTGCTAAATGAGACTACAGGTGGTAAATGTGACTATACGCTGAAAGACAAATATATTGCTCAGTCATTTAGAAAAGATGGGCATTGTGAAAAGACAGAAAGGAAGACTGGAAACACATCTCCTCCTTCTAGGCTTGGCAAGACCCGTATGATGTTGAGATAAGGTGTCAGAGTCTGAACAGAGAGTGATCAGTACAAGAGAATTCAGACAGATGGAACACCTTTTGTAAAGATTCACTTAAAAAAATTCAGGGGCTTAAACATTTGTGTAATAATATTCAATAAGAAAATTCACAGTGTTCAAACTTTGAAAATACCTCAAAGTCAAGTAACAAATAAATGGATAAACAAAGTGCAGTATTTACTTATGATACACTATTATTAATCTATAGAAAGGAATACAGTTCTGATATATTCAATATCACAAAGAAATATTGAATATTTGCTAACCAGACACATAATGACAAGGACAAATAATCTATAATTATCTATAATTACAGATCTTTAAAATAATCTATAATTACAGATCTATAAAATACTTAAAGTATGTAAATTCATAACTTCATAGCTTATCAAAGGTAAATAGGGAAGGCAATGGAAAAGAAAGTTAATTTTTAGTGAGTGTTGTTCAGTTCAAGTTGATGAAACAGAAACAGTGTGATGGTTAATACTGCAAATGTAATAAATAACCCAAAATTAAATACTTAATAATAGAATGCCAAAATTTCCAAAACTTTATTTTATCATTAACTTTAGATTATTAATTCATATATAATTTACCATATATTGTAAACAATAGCAAATAGTTATAATTTTAAATGTTTAAAAATAGCTGAAATTTGCTTTTACATATTTATATCATTTTCCTATAGATTGCTTAGTATCTCTATCAATTGAAATGTCTTTTAAAGATTAGTTAAAAATAAGGCCAGAGATTTAGCTCAGTGGTTCCAGCACCTGCCTCGCAAGTACAAGGTCCTGAGTTCGATCCCGGTAACCACATAGAATGCTGGGCATGGTGACTCACGCCCACCAGCAATCAATACCACATACCACAGTGCTGGGCGTGGTGGCTCACGCCTGTCATCCCAGCACTCCGGAGGCAGAGGCAGGAGGATTGCTGAGTTCGAGGCTTGCCTGGGCTACATAGTGAACTCAGGGCCAGCTTGAACTACAAAGCAAGCGCCGTCTCAAAAAAAAAAAAAAAAAAAAAAAAAAAAAAAAAAAAAAAAAAAAAAAAAAAAAGATTAGTTAAAAGTAAACATAGAAATTACTCAAGGGATACATGTTTGCTAAGGCAGACTTGTTATTATTTTCAAAAGTATTCCCATTTTAGGGCAAGACAAGGGCCCAGATCACATTCATCTCTCTTAGACAACTCTTGAGTTCCAAAGATGAATATGCATTGTTTATGAGATGATGTCTTTTAATCATTACATTATATCCTGTTTCTAAATAGAATGTTAGATGCTGGATAAGCTACTAGGTGGATAGTTTTAGTAAAAATTGTCTTTGGGTATTTTCTAAAATACTGTTAAAGGAATGATTAACTTTTATGTTAGAAAAGTTAATTATATCATAGAACTTTAGCTTCTGCCTGTACTTGAACACTGTCAACACCACACTACCCTTTATTTTAGAGTGTCTTATACAACAGCACAGAAGATTAACAGTATATTATACAAATAGCTCCAAAAACAGAATCAGTACAGCAAAATTTACCAAAAAAGTTTTATATATCACATGTATAAAACTGAAAGCTGATGAATTACACAGAGATATTTACTTCAAATCATGATCTTAATTTGTTCCATTTTATTTTCATGAATAAAATGTAATTGGCTGAAAAAAATTACATATATTTATATATTTAGCTGATCCCATGTTAGTGGAAATTACAGCTGCAAAAAATTGGAAGAAAAAGACAGAATGGGAAGATTCTAACAATGATTTGAAAAAGTTCCAAGTAAAAAAGGAAATTAAAACTTTACAAACTGGAAGTGTATTGTATTTTTTTAAGGTTTTTTTGTTTTTTTTTTTTGAGACAGGGTCTAACTTTGTAGTTCAGGCTGGCCCTGAGCTCACCATGTAGCCCAGGCAAACCTCCAAATCAGCAATCCTCCTGTCTCTGCCTACTGAGTGCTGGGATTACAGGCATGAACCACCACGCTTGGCCATGCATTGTACTTTTATAGCTATCTTCAAATTATGTCTTTTGAAATGTTTTTATTATGATTCAGTAGTATAATATTAAGAAGATTAATTTGGTCAACACACAATAATACTATTGCATAAGAAAAATAAAATGTGCACACTAGTAAGTGAAATAAAAAGGTCACAGATATGTAAATACCATACCTTTTTCCTGGTATGAGAACCTGTAGATGTAAATGAGTTCTAGAATATATGATAAATTTTGTGAAATAGGAAATACTCAAAGGGAATGTGGTAGGGGAAAGTAATGAGAGGAAAGAATAAATGTGATTTGAAAAGAAAAAGAAAGCATATGTATATAAGGGGTGGAGGATTGTGGGGTGGGTAGGGATATAGGTAAAATGAGAATAAAGAGTGGAAAGAGTAAATATGATTGGAAATGTGAACTATCGAGTGCAAAGTCAATTAACCAAAATAATTTCCCATTTTCTCTATTTTTTTCCAAAATATTTAAGAAATTAAATTCAAGAATGTCTAAGCAAATCCTTGATGTAGTTTGTCTATTTAGAAGAACAAAATACAGGGAAAAAGTAAAAATCTATCAGGATTCCAGAAAATAACAAAAGCCACAGAAAGAGGTAAACAAAATTATTTAATAAAAATTCAAAATCTACCTAAGTACTCTGTGCTGCAGAATTTCGCCTTGGCTATTTCCATTCTTACCCAGATCCCCTGTGGTGTGATAGCCAAAAGCCATTAACATCACAGACAGTAGATGATATAAACCATTTTAAGAGCTCCATTAAAGGTTCCATACTCAGGGTACATTCAATATTTTTTCGTCCTTATGGATCTCTAGGAAATATCTTCAGAGAGCAGTAACTATTTGACTCAAAGCTAGTAGGAAATATGAAGTAATTTCCTGAATATGCTGAATAATAGCAAATAAAGCTTTCCAAAACTATGGTTCTGCTTGTACAAAGAAGAGCATGTGCAAATGTCTAAAAGAAAACATATGGAAAAGGGATAGGGGAAAGGGGAAAGTAAGATGGGAAAGATAAAACTTGATAGTAAAAAGAAAAACAAAGGTTTATAGATGGGGTGTGGGTTGTAGGAAGGCAGGGTGTAAGAAAAAAGTCAATTAAAAAACAAACAACAAACAAAAGATGCATCATATACAAGTTCTCAACATTAAATGTGATCATAATGCATGTATAAAATGTACCAATAAAGTCCATTTTAAAAAATAAAAGTAAATTATGGAGACACATGGAAACTAAAATCCTGTGGCATTTCTTGAAAACCCATACACAGTTGCATATATGCCCAAGAAATACCTACAAAGCAAAACAAAACAAAAACAAACAAACTACTCACATCAAATCACCACAATTTATATAAGCTTTGTTTCAATTTTTTTCCTTTTTACCTTCAATTTTTTCTCTTCCTTCTTTGTTTTCTCCTGTTCCCCGATGTAGTTATCTTGAATATTTTGAATATTTTCTTTAAATATTTTCTTCCTATTTCATAATACCTAATGTACATTTTGAATCTCATTTCCACCTTCAGTTTCTCAATTTTGTATGTTAGTTCTTATTCTGAGGTTGAATTTAGGCCTTTCAGTTCCAGAGTCTGCCTAAAGGAAAGGATCCAGGAGCTCGTGGTAGAGAAATAGAAGGCAGGAGAAGATAAACAATGAATTCAGACATTTTTATGTACATGTACCAAATCCCCAGAAGGAATGTAATAACTGTACATGCACAATGAAAGCAGTGTTAAAAATTACTTTTTCCAAAGAATTTCAACCTATTCTTTTGGTGTTCTCTAAGGAGAGAGATATTTATTTCATTGAAATATTGTTATTACAGACTCTTCAGTTTTTACAAAATTAGAACAGACAAATATAGTGGGCCTAGCATGAATAGTAAGCACTCAGAGATCATCTCACCTTCAGTTCCTAAGTGATAATTTAAATAATGAGGATAGGATCAGCTCCCTTTGTATCTCATGAAGTCTCCCTGGCATAACAGAAACAGGATCGCATGTCTGCAAGCAGCTTCTTCACTGCTGCACAGCATGCTGTTCCAAGACCGGCCAAAAATTGACAGACTCCGGCACTTCACTATACTCAGAGCTCTTATCATTATATGTGATAAGCCTCTCCACATCTTTGAGGACAAACTTCCGTGACTTAAAATGTGGACACATGCCACTTTTGGATGAGGTATCAGAAATAGACTAATGGAAAGAACCTATTATAGGCTCTAAAAAATGAGCACAGGAGGAAACTTCCCTGAGGTCTACACCTGCTCCTTCCGGGCTCAGATGACACCCTTGCCTCCCATGCAGATAATCTCTCCTGGATTTTGTAAGTGGTTTTTCATTATAAAAAACTTAAGAAACATGTAATCTTTGTACGTTGACATATTTCTCTCTAAGTCCTTTAGATGGAGACAAAAACTATTTTAGATATAACAAGCTTCCTGTGAAGATGCACCAAATGGCAGGTTGTCATGTCTTTAAAATGAATTCTTAGGTTCTGCATTTCATTGTGTTCTTTCCTTCCCTGTTGCTTTGAAGAGTGTCTTGAATTCTGTTAACTACAAAAGATCTTTCTATTTTTAACCTTGCCGTTTTTCTGTGTATACATTCTTGGCATATAATACACAACTTGAGCACTACCTAATTAATAAAAAAATGATTGTTGGAGGTATACATATATTTATTGAACCATCTCCAGGCTCCTTTAATAGCAGTTCTTTAAAATGAATGTATTGATTTTCCCATTAACTGAATTCAGCATATGTATCACTTTTCAGATGGAAAATGCCACATAAGGTCAGCCATTGAATAATCCCAAATTTTATCACATCTTATACTGAAAAATGGATTATTTCTTTCAGTATATTATGACTTGGAGATTATATGTGGGTATAAGCATTTGTAACTGAACTTAAGTATTAACACTTGGAAGAGAAAGAAAGAACAGATAGTGGCTATATGGAGCTTGTCTCATTCTCTAAGATCTAACATCAAAGACTTAGCTTTACTTTTGTTTTACATTTACCTAATGTCTCACTGAAATATTCTGAATGACTAGTGCTATAATAGAAGTCATGATTTAATACGGAGTTATTTAACAATCTCACATGGGGCATTTTGGGTAAATGCAGATCATTTATAGCATCAGATACCTGATCCTGGATCTGTGGTGCAAAAGCCAACAGACCACCACACGTGGTAGCTCATGCCTGTAATCACAGCCCTCGGGAGGCAGAGACAGGAGGATTGCTGAGTTCCAGGCTTGCCTGGGCTACATAGTGAGCTCAGGGCCAGACCGAACTACAAAGCAAGACCCTGTCTCAAAAAAAAAAAATGACAAATAAAATGGACAATACCTATTGTACCCTTTACAGAAGAACAGCACAGCCAAGACCCTAAAAACAATTTGTCTGGCACATGTACAAATACTACTAGCAGTGTTTCATAGGAGAGCTACGTTAGACATAATCTTGATATCTGAGGGAAACAATGTTTTATATACAGCCCAGCAGGGTGAGTGGAATTTTCACCCTAATGAAACACCTGATAATGAAAAAAAAAAGCAATTCAAACATCATTTGCATATCTGGTTCTATAGGAACTTCTGAATATAAGTGGAATGGGATCCTCTGGTTTACCCCACACATTCTTGACCCCCAGAGAACCCTACAAATTTAGACACTCTTCTTTCTCTTTATATCGTTTTAGATTTAAATTTTCAGACGATGTTCTTCAGTATCTTCCCTTTTGTCTTGGTTGCCACACACCATAAAACAAAAATGAAAGTAATAATGAAGGTATTTGCATGTGAGAAATATTTTATAAGCTTCACCTATGTGGTGGTTTAAAGAATTACAGCAAGAGTTCTGAAATGAAAGCATAAACCTCATTCAGTCATGACTGGCTCACTCTGGGTCATATATATTAATGAACTTTTAGCGCAGCATAACCACAAGGCAAGACATTAACACACAAATTCATCTGAAGCCAAAGAGCTTTCTGCACATATTAATATACCTTGGGTAATCCACTGCCTCCTTTAACATGAGCTTTTTAGAACCAAGGCATCTTCTTCGGGGTAGAATAAGTTGAAAATAATTTCAGTGTTCTTCCCAGAAATCATTCTCCATCTCTCAAAATTAATATTGAATTGTAGTGAAAAAAAGTCTCAAACAAATGCTTTGTTTTCAATACTTTCTGAAGTTAGTAGAAAGTTTAGCAAATTTTGAGTACTGACTCTGTAATTATACATTGTATTATAACCATAACAAAATTGAGTATTGGATTAAAAGATTTAACCTAAATCAGACCTTAAAATCTTATAAATAGTTCAAATTGTGTTTTCTTCATGTCATAATTCTTGACAAAACATGTTCCAATATTATATAACTGAAAAACATTGAAAAAGCAGCTATCTCCTCTAAATCAATAAGAATAAATGCACTTTTCTTTCATGATGTTGGTAATTATTATGGCTGTTTTTACACATGATTCACATTTAGCAACATCTACATGGACCATTATAAAAATAAATATTAATTAGTTACTTATTATATAACTTTATTTCAACTAGTTTAGACCAATATATGAACATGGAGAATGACTAATACAAATTAAACCCTTATCATATAATCTTTCTAGAAGAATTTTGTGAGAGATATCAAATTTAAAATGTGATTCATTATTGCTTCTCGGCCTTTTGGCTAAGATCAAGTGTAAAATGTGATTCATTAAGTAAAGCATACCAGATACCATGCAATATGTAAATACTGGATGAAAAGTGTCTCAGTCCAAGCCAATGGTTCAAAAATATTAAAACATAGATGGGTAGGTGGATTACAAAGCAGATAGTTTCACTAAACAGAAAATGTTCTGTGCCTTAAGTGTAGTTTGTCTAGTATTAATTCAACTAAAATATTTAACTTAAATTCATGTGTTTTTTTTTCCAATTTTTATTAGTACATATTCCAGTACATAATAGGCCAAGTTAAATTCAACCTTAATTTTCTTTTAAAATTTATTGGAAAATAGCTGTTTAAAAATGTGTCAATACTTTTGACATTTAAAAACTCCATAATTAAAAGAAATGATTTCAAAGCAGGAAATATTCTTCCAGAGTCTCACACTATAGTGAAAGCCCTGTTAATGTATTCAATTTCTGGAAAAGTAATAATAAAAGATTGGTTCACAGTGTAGTCTTGACATCAGTAGGTCTGAAGGAAAAACAAGGCAGACACGATGAAGAGTTACTACACTAATTAATTGCCTAAATGAATTTTGGTTTCAATTAATTTTCCATCTAATTAAGAATATAAACCATAATGCTACAAAGTATTAAGAGATCTTGCATCATATAATCACATTCACAGTAAATATGAAAATAACTATACGTAAATCATAAATATTAAAAGGAGCATGCACTTAAACGTGACATAAGATTGTTCCAGTTTTTCCTCATGGAAGAGTACCCTTGTAAACACCCTGTAAAAAGCTTTAACCTGAGAAAGAGATTCCATTCCACATACTGAGAGGACAAAACTGTTTAACTCAGACAGGACTTGATCTAGGGAGAAATTTAAGAGCAAATTCAGAATTTCTCCACAATGTTCTGAAATCAGTACTGAAAAATAATCCTCAACTTCTGCTTCTTGTTGGCCAAGAGACCAAAGACATCTATAAAATGAAGTGAAAGTCATTTTTTTATTGAATGTTACTGGGTTGGGAAAATTTGAACTAAAGAGCTAGACCATTTAGGACTAGAAGGTCATTCAGGTAACAGTGTCTTCAGAAGATTTTTACCTATATTCACTTTATAATGCATTGATTTGTTAAATAGTATTCACCGAAAACCAAGTCTTTATATTTTCAGTGACCTTCCTTCATGCTTACAATTGCAAAAGTATGCATAAAAATAAACCGTAGAACTTGAAAAGTTAAAAAAAATTAGAATGACTTTCATATGTTAAAATATATGGCAAGCATCAAGCAAACAGATGGAATAAACAGTAGGCAGAAATGAGTTGAAAAATTTTATTTGATCAGCCCAACTAATTCCATATGACATCCGTTATGAAATTATACTGTTATGTAATCTCTATATTTCCATGTGAAAATTTTAGCAAAGAAAAGTAATAGCATAATAATGCCTCCCTTCTAATTTTGATAGAAAGGTGGTATAGTCTATAGAAGACAGAGTTACAATGCCAGCTCGGTGGCAATAGCTTACAGGGGTGGGGTCAGGCTCTTCAAAAGGCTGCATGTATTTTGAATCACTGTCCACTATATGGCACTGTGTCTTCCACAGCAGGATTCACAGGCCCAGAAATGAAGGGGTGAGAGTGGGAATTGTACCATTCACCATAACCCCAGGGATCCAGTAGAGAGGCTTTTTCTTCATATTCCCAAGACCTTATGTTCTGCTGGTTTTAGAAGCCCAACAATGATACCACTGAGCTGGAAATTAAGAATTCTCCCCTGATCATTTTGGTCTTCTCCTCACTCTGTGGAAACAATCAAAAACAGGAGTCACCTCACTGTCAAGGATGATTGACCCAGATTTCCAAAGAAAAATTGGACTACTACTCCACAGCTAATGAAAAGAAGAATGATTAAAAGGAAAAACACATCTTGAGTGTAGGTGAGCCTTTAGGGTACCTTTCCATATTACCATGACCTGTCATTAACGTCAATCAGAAATTATAACAACCTAATACAGGCAGAATGACAGACGGTTCAGAGACTTCAGGAGTGGAGATGTGGGTCACTCCACCAGGGAAAGAGCCAGAATCTGCTGAGGTGCTTCCTGAAGGCCATGGGAACACAGGATGGTTGGTAGAATGTAGATCTAAATACGATTCAGGACACTATGATCAGCTACAGAAACAAGGATTGTAATTGTATGAGTTATCTCCTGATATGGTTATAATGTAATATAATGTTGATATTCCTAATACTTTTTTAAATTGAATCTTTATTGCTACATTATATATACACTTCATGACCATGCTCAACATTGAGAATTTGTACCATATATGACATGACTTGTCATTTTTCCTCTTCCCTTACCTACCGTATAACCCCTCACCTTTATACATATGCTTTGTTTCCTTTTTTTTTTACAATCACATTTTTTCTATCTCCTCATTACTTTCCCCTAAATCCCATTTCCCTTTGTTAATACTGGGTTGTAAGGATTGTTAAACCTGTGTTACAATGTTCAAGATATAAAATGTTGTATAGGTGTCACCCAAAGAAAACTATTCTAGGGATGGAATTGTTGAGTTTCTGTTTGCATGCATTATTGTTATAACATGTTAGGCATAATTATCAACCAGTGTTTTTATCTGGAGATGTTTAAAGAAATTTACCCTGTTTCCAAGTTGACAAAGGGTGGATTGACATGGTTGATGGACTGTGTCCACTTGAGTAGTTCAAGGAAGCTGAACTAACTTGTCTCAGCAATTCCACTCTATAGGATGTGGAACACACACCCTAGCATGCCTCATAAAAGAGGAAATATGGATCTGTTTCTGTTCTTGAGAGGAGCTCCAGTTTTCATCTTCACTTTGAATGTCATTTCTTCAGCTTTTGCTGTGGGTCCTTCAGCCCTACGGAATAGACTTCTGCCTCTTGATATGGACTCACACAGGACACTGACATGAGCTTCTGTCTCCAGGGTACAGACAGCCCTCTTCCTCATCCAGGGCTGGGGAGCCATTTTAGGCCAGTCTTATAAACAACACATCTACACTGTGTTTCTCCTTTCTTCTTCACAGAAACTTCTGACCTAAGTCTTTAAACTTCTTGTGACTATTTTGTAATAGATTTTCAGTAGGATTGATGATTCTTGTTTATTCTGATATTCATTTTATTTTCCTCTGATTCTTACATTCTCATTCTTATTTTATATTCTATTCCAAAAGCTGCCTTTCATTGATGAAAATGACTTGTGCAACACATTGTAGTGGAGTTTGAAATACTTTTTATGGTTCAGATATAAGCTTGTTATACCCACACCCAAATCAAATGAACTTATGTTCAATCTGTAGTCAAATTTTTTAGTAAGTGGTATCCACGTTAACTTATAGAAAGTCCTAAAGAAGAAAAATGTTTAAGGAATAAATTTCTAGAATATACTCTAATCTTATTATTTATTATTTATTTATTTTTTTTTGAGACAGAGTCTGGCTTTGTAGTTCAGGCCCTGAGCTCACTACGTAGCTCAGGCAAACATCAAACTCAGCATTCCTCCTGTCTCTGCCTCCTGAGTGGGGGGATTACAGGTATGAGCCACCACCCCCGGCACTGTGGTGTGTGGTATTGATGGCTGGTGGGCGTGATTCACCACACCCAGTATGTATGTGGTTCCCCGGATTGAACCAGGGTCCTTGAGTTTTCTAGGCAGGCAGCAAACCACTGAGCTAAATCTCCATCCTGAATGTACTCCAATCTTAACCACAAAAGCCAAATGTTACTTATTTCAGATGAGACAAGTGTCGCCATTGTCTTCACACGGTCTTTGGAAGTTTCTTTTCTTATTTAAAAATACTTGCATAAAATATTAACTAAAGACTAAATGCACCAAAATAAGTACATTACTTCCTGTTTGAAAACATCAGTTTATGCTAAGAAATTAATTTAAGGAAATGTATTCTTTTGGTGTAACTGACAAGTAAAATTAGAAAACTCACTGAGATGAAGATAAACTAAACCCACTGTGCATGTCTTTCATTCTTTATATCTCTTTGACAATTGTGTGTATTGAAATAGTTACTAATGAACCTGCTTTGTTAGAAACATTTAACATAATATATAAAACATAACAAGTAACTTCAGAATGTAAATATATAGTAACTATATTGCTATTTTTTTCTGGAGAGGATGTAAGTTTATGCTCCTTGTGTTAGTTGATGTTATATTAAGAGAAAAGATAAACAAGAAAAGCATGGAAAAGGTCTTTTAGTTTTAAAGAAAATCCATTTCATTAAAAAGGTTTAAAAATGCACATTATATTTCCTGAGGCAAGAACTTTACCATTTTGGCTCTGATGAGCAACAAAAAGTAGAAATTGTTTATTATTCTCTCAGCCAAGGAAAATTTTGACTTGTGGGTCTTAACAATAATGAGACTTTCTTTTATTTTTTTATTTAATGTGCGTGCACACACACTACTGAGACTCATGATAATTGTTTATTTTAAGCAAGATATGTCTTCTCTTGAGTCATTCTCACTGTCTGTAGGACTAGATTAGTCTTATTTAGTTAAATACCAAATTTGTATTTTGACTTCTAATAACTATAGTTGTATTCTACAGCTCATATTTTGTATAGTCTATCAGCTTCATAACTTGGTTTTATATGTGAATGTGTGAAAATACATAGAAACATATAACAAAGTTTGTGCTTTCACTACACAGAAAATCTCCATTCTGAATTAGCTGATATTGGACTACAATACAAAAATAATAGACATCTCTCCCAGGCAGTTAATATTTTGCTCCATTACATTGTATTTCTAACTAATACCTAAGAAGTATTTATTACTCAGTGTTCACATATAAAGTATATTGCCAACTTATGATGTGATTTCTGAATTATTTTTCACCAACTTTTATTGTTTAGTAATTATGTATTAATATCTACATTATATCTCAGAAAACTATGCCAAAACAATTCTGATTTTAGAACCAGATCACACTTCTCTGAGACACAGCTGTTTACTGGGATCTTTGGGTGGCTTTTTGTTTATCAGTTTGTTTCTTTTTTGAGACAGAACCTCACTGTGCAGCTGAGGCTAGCCTCAAATTCATGGCAATCCTCACTCTTCAACCTCAAAAATTTTGAGATTATATATGTGTGAGGCCACACCCAGCTTTCACTGAGCTTTAAAAGCTCTTTCTGTTTTAAAGTTCAAATACTGCAGTCATGCCAGCCATGGTGGTACACATGCGTAATACTAGAATTTGAGAAGCTGAAGCAGAAGACTATTGAGAGCTCAAGGCCAGCCTGCTTTAACTACATAGTCAGACCTCAAAAAACAAAACAAAACAAACAAACAAACAAACAAAAAACTACAGTGTTAAAAAGAAAGAAAAACAAATTGTCCCATAACCTTTATCAATTTACTTTTTTCTGAAAATCTTATCAATAGAGTATGATTCCTATAAATTTATTTTTCATGTAAGACATTTCTATCAAATCAGTGTTTATTTGTTCAATTAATCATTGTGCAGATTAGACATTCATGCATAAGGATCATGTTTTATTAGTCTTTAACTCTCCTAGTATATAATTATTAAAACATTATTTCTTCCAATGTATTAAATAAATGAGTAGCTATGTTTTTTTTTTTTTTTTTTTTTTTTTGCTTTTTGGAGACAGGGTCTCGCTTTGTAGTTCAGGCTGGCCCTGAGCTCACTCTGTAGCCCAGGCAAGCCGCCACGAACTCAGCAATCCTCCTGTCTCTTCCTCCCGAGTGCTGGGATTACAAGTAGCTATGTATTTTAAGCAGTTCCAAATATCTATATTTTTATTTACAAAGTCTTTTATTTTTGTAAATAGGATGATTTAAGGGTCCATTCTATGCTAATCATGGAGTTAGGCATTAGGAAATGCTCAAAGGAGATTTGGAGGAGGAACATAATGAGGGGAAAAATAAATATGATTTGCAAAGGAAAAAGAAATAGCATGTATATAAGGGGTGGGAGGTTGTGGGTGGATAGGGATATGGGTAAAAATGAGAATTAACTTCTGTCATATACTGGCACAAATTTCCCAATGTTGAGTGTGATTGTGAGCTGTATATAAAATGTACCAATAATGAATTCAATTAAAAAAAAAAAACTGAGTTCCAAACATTGGTCTCGCTAGGAATTTTGTAGCAAGCAAAACATACTTGAATCTTTGGCTCCAGATCAAGCATTCTATCCCCCCTGCTAATGTTCTTTTCTTCCCTCCTCCTTGCATCTCATCCTCCCTCCTTTGGTACCTTTATCACTTCTTTTCTTCCTTCTTTCGTCCCTTTTTTCCCTTCTTTCCTGCTTCCTCCTTTAGCCAATCTAACCCTTGATGTTGTTCAATTATACAAGAATGATAGTACATTTTCTATGAAAACTGATTCTATACATGGGTATCAAAGACCCTGTATATATTCTTTGTATTATGTTTCTCTTTTTTCATGTTTCCTGGATATTTGTTCATTTTTACTCACATCCTTGATATTTGCATTATTCTTCTCTACTTTTCCCCTATAACCACTCCTAATTCTTTCTTGTTTTTCTCTCTCACATCACCAAGGCTGAGAGGTTTGGCATGATGGAACACCTTTCACCTCACATAATTTGCTCTACTTTTCTTTAAATATCTGAGTCAGAATTGCTCTAATATATGTTTGTTTATTTTCCCTGTGTTTAAATACAAGATGTACCATGAGAGCATGAGCGTGTTTTCTATGGAATTGCCATTTCAGTATTAATGTACTTACATTGTAATAAACAATTTCAATTGGGTATAGAAATTGCCATTAAAATGGTTCAAAATGAATAATATAAAGATAACAAGAAATTAAACATTTCTAAAAACAACACGCATACCACATTTCTATGCTCCAAAAATCAATCTTCATTATTTTAAATAGTACAGAAATTCTTACAGACAGATGAGTTAGAAATGTCACAGGCAGTTAAATACAGCTGGACTCTCCAGAGGGTCGGGTGAAACCCACCGCAGCTGTCACTCAGAGACACATCTCTTGATAAAGGGGCCACATGATAGAGAGAAAGAAGATGACCAGATTTACAAAGTTCCTTACAGAACAAACACTGGGCCTCAAGAAGTCTAGAATCAACCCCCCCTAGTGGGTGACCATAGAACTCCAAACACACCCCTCCTAGGAGAATCTTTTTCTATCCATCTGGCTTTGTTACATGACTTGTTTCTTACTTGGACCATCATGACCTGAGTGATCATACTTGTTACTGAAGTAACACACTGAGAAGCAATACCACCATCTTATTTCCCTGTGTGAACCCACTCATCTCCCCTTCCTCTTGGAAGAAGAAAATATGGGGAAATAAGTAGATTGTGATAGGCCATACCCTCAGTAATTCACAATAAGGAGTGGGAGTCCTGCAGGTGCAACCACAGACACACACTTTCTTCCAGGTTAACAGACACCCTGTGTCCTAGGGATGTGCAAAGGAGTCACCGCCTAACCTGGCAATCTGCTTCTGTAACCCTGAGTTTACTGCAATGGAATATTCCCTGTGCTGACTTTGTGATTTACTGTCTTTGTGGCTTTTGCCTTTAAAAACTACTGGAAATTTTTTTTCTGGCATTGAGAGCCTTTGGGGCACTTACCCACTCTTGATCACTAAGTAACTAAAGGACTCTTAATTCTGACTTGTATGGCATGAGTTCTGTCTTTCTGGGCTAGACATAACAATCACCTTATTAGATGATCTTGGCTGTGACCCACACTGTATTCACGTGGGTGTCACTCTGTAGATCTCCTCTGTAAAGTAGGGTCCCCAGCTCCCACTCAGAATCTCTTTGGCCCTCAGGAGCTTTCCTGTCAATATCTCCCTGTTAATAAAGATCTTTCCTAGAGTTCATTCTTCAATTTCTGGAAGACAAGTCAGTGTATCATATAATTTACAGGTGGGGAGACATAATATTTCATATTCTATCTTTGGTATTATTTCCTGCAGGAAAATAACCTGTATGTTGAGGCTTTTCATGTAATCATGAACTTATAAATTTAGAGAATTGCAAAATACAATTCCTGATTAAATTAAGAATCCATAGCTAGCAAGATGAAATTTATGATATAAGATTTCCTTACTTCTGTTTTGATACAATGACAATACTTCATAAAATAGTATAGGATACCAAATCAGTAATGCTTCTACTAACAAATGTTTCTTTCATTATTAACTTCTCTATCTTTGTATTAATAACATAGAAATTCTACATCAAACACCAAAAGGTTCAGAAAGCCAACCTATTCCAAATGGTTTAAATATATGGCAGCTGTCATAATGATGTAGGAAAAACATAACTCTCAACCTGTTATTTGTCTCATGTGGCCAATTCATGTCCCTTGAAAACAAAGAATGAATTCCAAAGGAGCTCCAAATGGAGGTTATTAGCAGGCAAGGTTTATTTCAGAGAGCTTCTAAGACAGTGGATGGGGTCCCAAAAGTAGGTTATGACCAAAGCCTTTTTTCAGAGGTAATATATACAACAGTCACAGTGTGAGTACAACACCGGTCAAACTATAGTCAACCTTCAGAATTCGAAGTATAGCAGCTTAGCTGATATGGTCCAATAAGGAATCAGAGCACATACCAAGGTCATATGACACCACTATTAATGCACATTCATCTGTGACACCCGCATGCAGGGACACTTTGGGAAGGGTGAGCCTAGGTGTTCTGGTCACCCAGCCAAGTGTTTGATGCATGTCTTTTCTTACTGGACTGAATGCCACTATTTACAGTTCTGCTTTCCTTTCAGAAGTATGTAACTTTATTTTGAGGCCTGACCTTCTTCAGATCCCACTCCCCAATTCTGCTATCTGTGTTTTTCACTGACTTCCTTGAGCCAAGTCCCTCTCCGACTGTGTATTAATTTCTAACTTTACTATCTATATTAATAATGCATAAGCTACCTCTCCATAGTAGCATATTTTCTATTTCTTTCCTCTCATGACCCTGAATCACAACAGAAATGTACTATTCTTAATGAGAAGAGAGGTAAAGTATTGTCAATTTCTTTTTACAATATTCAGTCTGGATTAGCTGTTTCTAAACCAAAGTGTTAATGTTTACCAATGTAAAATTTCTATGCCATCAGAATATTTTGACTCCAGAAACTTCACAAAAAAACAAAATGTTATGCATCTATCGCTGTACCATATACTCACAGTTGTATGTTTATGAAACAATTAAAACAAACATAATTGAATAAATTATGTGTTCCATTTACTTGAAAAAATCTCTAATTTCAGCCTCTTGATCATAAAATCCAAACTTTTTTTCATTCCTTTAAAGAATTTTCATTAACTCAAGAAAATTTGTTTTTTTTTTCCTGTAACTGATTATTTGCACTGCTTTAATTTCTTAAATCACATTTCAAAGGCAGAAAGTAAACAACCAGATCATATTGTATGGCATAAATTGACTTTTTTTGGTAGAGTGTTCATCTGTTATATAATTCCTTTTATTTTATATTTTTTATATTGCATGTTTTCTTTAACTCTTATCAAGTAATCAGAATGCATTTTAAATGACGATGATACCTATATTAGACAAAATATGCAAACTGAAATATTCTGTCAGAAAATAGGAGTCATTATCTTTAATGACTTTGGCAATTTTTCAGCTTTAATCTGGCTTCCCTTTTAAGCAACTCCATTGTACACCCTAAAATGAAAAAGGTAGAAAAAAAAAGAACATGTATGATAATACATAAATTGTGTTGAAGCGAAAATCATATATTCTCTGAGAAAAAAAGATCTTTCTGCCATCCCTCATCAACCAAAGGAAAAGTCATCATTTGGATCCACTTATTTTTTTTTTAAGTAGTTTTTTAGAAGTGTGGTGCAGGAAGGTACTAGAATGCTGGTAGTCTCATCACAAACAAGGTTACAGAAACCTCTTAGAATTCAAAGAGACTGCCTGCAGGAAGCCCTCTCTTTAGATGAGGGAAAATACAAGATGCAAAGAAAGGTATTCTCAGTTAGAAAGGCTTTTAACAAAGAGTACAAAGGATGGAGAAATGACTATTAAGCTTTAGAAGTTAAAATGTCTTAGAGAAAGTATTACTCATTGTAAAGGATTCTGGCAAAGAGAGAAGAGGAAGAAGAAAGGGCAGCAGAATTGAACACAGAATTTCTGAGCACATCTGTCTTGTGCTGACAAACACTGAATAAAATCGGAAATTAAACTTGAAAATTGTTCTTTGGGGATTATATACAGCTAATAATTTACTAATATTACTTGCTGTTAGTGCTCATTTCAAAGGCCTCAGTGATTGTTATATGATTATTTAAACATGCCTTTACTTTAAAGTTAATATAAAAAAAACGCAAGGGAAAGTGGTCTGAGACTCAGCAGTATGGAGAACTAAGAGCATGTAATATGAAGGATACACTCAAAGGCATGAACAGACAGCATTTTTGATTCACAATTCCTCTAATTCTCCCTTATAGAGGCTGTTTTACCATAATTTCCATTTTATGTAGCAAATTAAGCACTAAGAGGTTAAGCATCTGGTGGACTATTACACTAATGAAGACCCCATACTTTGAATAGAGTCAAAATTCAAAGTACAGAAGACTGCCTTTATTATGATTGCAATGCAAATCATCTCCCTAAACTCCCTCTGTCATGGGGCTGACTGCAGGAAAGTGTCTGCCCTCTAAGAAATGGACTTTACAGGAGCTACTTACTTTCTGGATGTTGCCTGCCACCGGAATTGCAGAGCCCTGGTGTCTTCCTTTTCCTCTCCACTCCCTGGCTTCTATTGTAAGTGGTTTAGCTCTAGCATTTGCTTCTGAGGTGGGAAATTAGAACATGGCCAGCCTCCTGCACAGCTGTGTTTGACCTGCTAATACCCGAGGTCCAGAATGTGAGCAAAATAACAGTTACAAGTCCTGCACCTGGAATCCCTCACCAAGTGCCAGCTTCAAAATTCTCCTGAGAGTTCAAGCCAATTTTTGAATAGGATGGCCTCATCTGACATCAGCCTGAGAAGAGGATGGTAAGACTAAGATAGCAAAGTTCTGAAAGACCACTGTGCTCCCTGAAGAAATCCAGTGGCCTACTCCCATCCTACAGTGTGTCTTTCTTTTTTTAAATTATATGGGCCCACACTCCCTCTGCAGAACAAATATCTTTTTCTACCTTTACCAAGTGTAAAACCTTTGCATGTGTCTTGAACTTTTTTTTTGCTTTTTTTTGGAGACAGGGTCTCGCTTTGTAGTTCAGGCTGGCCCTGAGCTCACTATGGTGCCCAGGCAAGCCACCGCGAACTCAGCAATCCTCCTATCTCTGCCTCCCGAGTGCTGGGATCACAGGCGTGAGCCACCACGCCCAGCATTATATGTGGTAACCGGGGATCGAACTCAGGCCCTTGCGCTTGCAAGGCAGGCGCCGGAACCACTGAGCTAACCCTCCGGCCCTTGAACTTCTTTTAAGAACCTAGAAAGAAACAGTAGAAGGAGCCCAACCACCCCCAGAATCTTAACACTTCCATCATGATGAGTTACTTCACTCTAGAAATAAAATAATAGAACTGAGTAACCATGAATGGGAACTTCTAAAACTGTGGGCACAAACCCTTTTGTGTGTTAATAATTTTCTCAGAAATTTTATTATCGTGACAGAAAGCTGACTAATACAAACTCCTTACATTTGAACTACAGCAGAAGCACATTTCTGTTGCCTAGCTAACTGTGCTGTTTTCTGAGTTGAATTCTTTTCTGCTTCTATTTATTAATTTTAAAATGATCAATGTAAAATTGACATATTCTGAATATTATAATTCTCAATTTATGCTTTTTCTTTCTTTTGTGTCTCAAAAACACCCATTAGTAACTCTAATGTAGTTACTCAGTATGTATTTATGCCTTAAAGTGCTGTATGTGTGTGCAATCCATCACTGTTGATAACTTATGATACAAACTTCCCTTCCATCTACATCTTTCACCTCAATAGATCTGATATTTCAGATAAGAAATGTCTAATAAATAGACTTTATTTCACGAGGCTGTTTTCTAACTCATTCTATCACCAGCCAAATGTTTTCAAGGCTAGATATTTCATCAATGTAAACTTAATGGATGTGGTCTTTTATTTATTTTGTATAAATACAGATGAAACTTGACCTTTGATTACTTGACTATTTTTAAAAAGAAAGCTGACATTTTAAAGGCTCCAAATGACTCACTCTCAATTTTAGGTGAGAATGAATTTTCCTTTTCAAAGTAAAGAATATTGTATGGTCTATCTTGACCTCTGAGTAAGAGTCCACAGAAAACATTATTTTACCCCCATGCATAAAAAATGAACTAAGTATTTTGGATAAATTATTTTTTATAAGCTTTATGTTAAAACAAAGAAGGAAAAGGATTATCAGCTATTTTCTAAAGAATGAATACAAAGCCCTGACAGTGACTAAGACTATAAAATAATTTGGAAGACAAATCTGTTAGTAGTTTTAAGGCATTTTTTTCATTATTTTGAATAATAACAGATGAAAATTAAATCTAGTAAAATGACTGTGAAGAGCAGAGAGAAAAGGAATCATGTGGTCTAGATATCATAGTCATTATACTTTTTAAATTGGAAAGTAAGAGAGCAACACATGGGAGAAGAGGAGATAGGCAGAAACAATCACCCTACCTGCTCAAGCAGTCATGCCTATGAATTTATACCCAATTTAGAGAGAGAATAGAAGTCATTTCAAAGACTCAGGCAATGTCAGTGTGATATGTAGTAATGACTCATTCAGCCATTTGGGTGGAGGTAAACAGTCCACAGATGAGAAGGCCTGTGAGTGAGTAGCAACGGATTTGTGACCAGAGTCACTACTCTGGACATCAGACATCCAGAAAGTGTGCAAAGAAGTTTTCAGGAAAGAGTAGTCTATGAAAACTATCATGAATAGATTTCATTAAATAGTCGTTTGGTGATTATGTGGAATATGAATTGTTTTTAGACTAAAAGACAACAGTGAACTTATGTATTTGTTTAAAGGAACTCTTTATTGGTTTATTTTATACATAGCTCATGATCACACTCAACAATGGGGAATTTGTACCAGTATATGACATGAGTTAATTCTCATTTTTACCCATATCCTTACCCACACCCACCCCTACATACATTTGCTTTCTCTTTTCAAATCATATTTATTCTTTCCCCTCATTATTTTACCCTACCACATGAATTCATGTATTTTTTAGTAAAACCTTTCATTAGTACCTTGCTTGATTTTTAACACCAACCTGTGGAAAAGGCTCTGCTAGAACTGTGCTTGGAACTATGATACATTGCTTTTTGAGTACAAATGTTTCCCATCTATTGTATGAGTATCTCTGGATTTCATTGCAAATTTCACACATTAGGAAGGCCAGGAAAGAGAAATGTTGACATGCTCAGATAATGTGGACTACGATGCATTTAGCATTAATTATCTGCTAAGTGTATAAATAAAATTAAAAAGTTACTATAGGATACTTTGATATTTTTATATTTATTTTTATAATTTAATAATTATATTTATATTTAATAATTATACTTTTTATAATTTAATAATTACTAAAACTGACAGGGTAATGCATAGGTAAAAGTATATCAACTGGATAATTTACGGATGTGTACACATGTACATATTAAAAATTAGATAATTATTTTCCTTCAAACAAGTATCATAAATTGAAGTAGTAAATAAGGGCTCATCAATCAGTCATAAAATGCAGTGAATTTAGTTTCTTACCATTTTCATCTCACATTCTGTTCAAGAAAAGCAACATAAAAATAGTTCACACACACACCAAAAAAACAAACAAGAAAACAGAACTCTAAATCTATTCTAACACGATTTTTAGGGGGAAATATTTTTATAACTGCTTTATCCATCCCCATGGCAGGTGAAAAGGCCAGAAGCAATGCACTTTATTCTACTCAAAGAGATAAGGGCAAAATAATACATAACACAGAAAATGACAAATACCCAACTTTTATCTAAACCTGCTTCTGACTTCTAGGCGTACTTAGTTCTCAATGAATTTCACATCCTCACAAATGCCAAGGGGAAATGTAATCCTGAATGAACAGATTTCATAATGAGGATAAAGTAGACCAGGCAGGGAAGAAGAGAGAAAGCAAAAGAGGCGGGACGCATGTTAATAAGGAACCTGTAGCTTGTTAATGACTTTTATTCAGATTATCTTTGACCTGAATAATAACTTTATATCTTTTCCATAATCAGTTACATTTTTGAAAGGGTATAGAGTGTTATTTACCTTTTTACTGCGATAAAACTGGTTTAAAATGAGTTTTATTATTTTTGGTCAACAAAAGGAAGATAGATAATAAACTGCAATATCATTCCATATGGAGTCTGGATTGAGTATGGTAGAAATGTGGGAAACCAATTTAATATTATTTTAAAGTTTCAAAATATCTTTACCATTTTAGGGTGCATGTTTGTACATTACATGTTAACATTTATAAGCATTTCAGATTATTTTGTTATTGAAATTATGTGTGCAATTATTTTAGTGGTTAGAAATAGAATAGGCCCTGATTTCCCTTTTAGTTCCTTGTTTTTTGTTTGTTTGTTTTGTTTTTCTGAGACAGGGTCTGGCTCTGTAGTTCAAACTGGCCCTGAGCTCACTATGTAGCCCAGGCAAGCCTCAAACTCAGCAATCCTCTTGCCTCTGACTCCTGAGTTCTGGGATGACAGGCATGAGTTTCCACGCCCCACTGGGTATTTGTGATATGAGGTACTGATTGCTGGTGGGAATGAGTCACCACACCTGGTGTTATTGTGTGCGGTTACCAGGAATCGAACTCAGGACCTTGCACTTGTTAGAGAGGCCCCAGAACCACTTTAGGTCCTTGTTCTGACAATACAGTTCAATAGAGTACCTCAGAGCAATTCTAAACACTACCTTGTAATGACTAGTAATTTCTGTGATGCTTTTGTCACCATTTGCTTTTCAGTTACTTCTTAATATGGTTATAGTAGTAATGAATTTTATACTTCTTTTGAAGATATTTTCTAGAATACAGAAAAGATCTTTCAACATTGTGTTTTCAGTAGAAACATATAATAATTAAAGGAAAACTATTTGCCAAGTGATATAAAAAGAAAGACTGAATTTTTGTTCATGTCCAAACATATTTTAAAAAATATTTAATACAATATTTTAATAAAATAATCTATTAAATATATAGTACATACGTGTTCTTTTTTTTGACAGTTTCTCCCTTTGTAGTTCAGGCTGGCCCTGAGCTCACTATGTAGCCCAGGCAAGACTCAAACTCGGCAATCCTCCTGCCTCTGCCTCCTGAGTGCTGGGATTACAGGCATGAGCCACCACACTCAACCATATTCAATTTTTATAATTTCAAAATCATTAAAATATTTTATTTTAAAAATTATCTCGTACATTTTATGTTTTGTAATTTCTATATAATTTTGATATTATCTCTAAGATTTATAGTTTTAATATTTATATAAATAATACATTTTAGCATATTCTCCATTGTTCTATCCACAGCTTTAATTCCCACTTTTAATTTATTCTTCTTAATCATGGCTATGAATGTGATTGTCTAAATTTTTGTCTTGTAGATTTTACAGTTTTCCTTGTATCATCTATACATCAAATGTTGCTATTTTAGTTTTTTCATCTCTAATATTAAAATGTTTTCATTTTATTCACTGATCTCTTTTTTTTCCCAAAAAAATACTATACCCATTTAAATCCTCGATGAATTTACATCTTAGCTTATGCTATTTTTATCAAATGTAGGATAAACCACTCAACTATTTATTTTATATATATATACATGTGTAAATTTTGTGTATTTATGGGATACCTATACTATTTCAATGTTTTTTTGTATTTCTTAAAATAGGGTGAGTATATCTGTCCTCAAAGATGTATCATTTTGCCGGGTGTGGTGGCTTGTATCTGTCATCCCAGCACTCGGGAGGCAGAGACAGGAGGATTGCTGAGTTCAAGGCTTGCCTGGGCTACATAGTAAGCTCAGGGCCAGCCTGAACTACAAAGCGAGACCCTGTCTCAAAAAAAAAAAAAAAAGATGTATCATTTCTTCATGATGAAATTATTAAATATTGTTTCTTCTAGCTTTTTGTTAAATATGCAATGTGTTTTACTTTAGAGTCACCCTAATATACAGTACAAAACAGGAACTTCTTCTCACTGTAACAGTACATAATAGCCAACTTTGACCCATTTTGTCCTGTCTCATGTCTTTCTTAGCCTTTGATAACCATTATAGTGGTGTCAATTTCTTTAACATCAACTGTTTTCTATATAACAAATGATATGAACCATATTATAGTTACACTTTCTACTGATTCATTCATTTAACATAATGGCCTATAGATCTGTTTATGATACCACAAATAACACTCTTTGGCATAACTATATAGTATTTGTGTATTTATTTCAAGTTTTTAAAAAATTCTTCTTATTACCTGATGTACACTTAAATTGTTTCCATGTACTGGTTGTTGTTTATTTTTGCTCCCCCTTTCCTGTGATTTGAAAATCTTATCTTAAAAATATTTGCAATTTTAATGTGCTGAAATATTTATCCTGTTTATTTTCTTAATGTGGTTTCATAGCTTTGCTTTCTTAAAACAGAAGGAAACTAATAAAAAAGCGGAACAAATCATGAGGCAAAAAATACATTTAGAAAAATACCTACAAAGGGCAATTTAGAATGTTTTTAATTATGTTACATTAACTGTTTATCATTAGTATGACAAAGAAGCAGTTTAAAAGTCTGAGTACTAATATGAAATGGCATAAAATGGTACACGATGGTTTCTCAAACATTTTAAATAGTGAATATTATGGAATGCAATACTAGAATATTTGTTTTAAATACCTTCTTTTTGCCTAAATTTTTTTGTTATTCATTTCGCCAGATCTTTTTTTTTTTTTTTTTTTTTTTTGTAAAAGTAAAGACTTTGTAACCCTTAAAGTATCTACAAAGGACAATTCCTCATTTAATCCTGAAAAAAATAATAATAAAGCAAACTACTAGGAGACAAAAGTCACATAACCACAAAACAAGACAATATAAGATGAAATATTTTTAAATAAGTGAGAAAATAACAGTAGTAGGAATCTCTACATTGCTAAAAATAGTAAAAATAAATTGACTAAATGATCTAAGCAAGCGGTGTACAGTGAACGGGTGGATAAATCAATAATACCTTACTAAAAGTAACTTCCAAGAAAGTAAGGTTCCCTCATGTAAGGTTGTGCATAGGCCAAGAGTGATGAGAGGAAAGGAGACTCGCCTGCCATACAGATAGAACCAAAGGACATCAGGCCCAATTATGTATAGATCGGATAAAATAGATGTCAAACCTAAAGTGGCTAAATGAAATGAGAGAAGTTAATATTTAACAAAAGAAGGCAATTTAAAAAGTGTATGTAATAACTGTCAATATGGGGGCTGGAGATTTAGCTCAATGGTTCCTGTGCCTGCCTTGCAAGTGAAAGGTCCCTGGTTCGATCCCGGCAACCATATACAATGCTGGGCGTGGTGGCTCACGCCTGTAATTTCAGCACTCAGGAGGCAGAGGCAGGAGGATTGCTGAGTTCAAAGTTTGCCTGGGCTACATAGTGAGCACAGGGCCAGCCTGAGCTACAAAGCGAGACCCTGTCTCAAAAAAACAAAACAGAACAGAAACTGTCAATATGTATACAACCAATAATGGAGCAGTAAATATATAAGTAATATGCGCATATTAGCAAAGCAAGATGGACTTCAGTGAGACAGAACAAGAGGCTTCACCGCTCCATCTGCAGGACCGCACAGGTCCTCACCCAGAAAGGGAACCAGAAACAGAGATAACCTCATCCTGCACAGCACGCCCCTCACAGGAGTTCACAGTGTATCACAACCCATAGCACAGAATACTTTCCGGTGTAGTAAATCATAACAGCAGTACACATCAAACAAATCCCAAAAAGTTAAAATAACAGAAATCATTTCGAGCATCTTTGCTGTCTCAATAACAACAAAACCAACAATAAAACTTCTGAAAATCATCCAAATACATGAAAAGTAACTTTTGTGAAATAATGAGTTCATCAAGGGAAAAAAAATCAAAAAGAAAATTCAAAAAAAAATTGAAGCAAATAAAAATGGACACAGGATGTATCAAAATATCTGGAATAAAATAAAAAGGATTAAAAAGTGGAAGTGATCTCTTATTTCTGAAAGCCAGAAGCAAACAAATCAAAATAGGTATATTTCAAGACTGCCATAAGGATTTCATGTGATTCCAACCAGACTTCATACCACCAGAAAAGTTTGCAGAACTTCCAAAGAGAATCTTAAAATTTATTCGAAATCAGAAAACCAAAAGCAATCCTGGGTTAAAAGAGCAAAGTTGGCATAAACACAATTATGGGTTATTACAGAGCTACAGTGATAAAAACAGCATGGCCCTGATACTAGAACAGATATATAGATCAATCAAAAAGAAGAGAAGATGAGAAACAGCTCCAAGCCCATTAGCTACCTGATACTTGACAAAGGACTCAAAACACACATAGGAGGAAAGACAGGCTTTTTAGCAAATAATACTGGGAAAAAAAAACCTCGATATCCATCAACAGAAGATTCCAGCTATACTCATATGACTCACCATGTACTAAACTAAAATCAAAATGGATCAATAGGGCCAGAGATTTAGCTCAGTGGTTTCAGCGCCCACCAGCAATCAGTACCACATACCATAGGGC